>CM045567.1:3731004-4028461 GCA_024721245.1 Mitragyna speciosa | reverse complement strand
TCTCTCTCTCTCTCTCTCTCTATTCTCTCCATTTTTCTCTCTTCCTTATCTCCTTTTCTTTCCATTTTTTGTCACCGTTTCTCTCCTTTTTCCAGCTCTTCTTTTTTTTTTTTCTTCTCTCACGATTTCTCTTCTTCCTTCTTTTCTTTCTTTCTCTAATCTAGTCTCTCTCTCTCTCTCTCTGTCTTTCTAAGTTTCTTTATTCTCTTTTTCTCTTTCTTTTCTTCTGTTCTTTCCCTTTCTTCTCTATTCTCTCATTCGCTCTGGCTTCTCTCTTTCCTCAGTCTCTTTCTTCTATTTGTTCTCTGTTTCTTCAAGTTCTCATCCCCTCCGTCTCTCTCACTCACTCTCTGATTATTTTTCCAGCTGCTTGTTTTCTCTCTTTTTTTCTCGTCCGTCTCTATTCTCTCCCTCCTATTTTCTCGGACCGCTTTCTTTCTCCTTCTATTCTCTGTTTCTCTCCTTTTCCTTTTTTTTGTTTCCCGGCTCTCTTCCTTTCCCCCTCTTTCCCGTCAGATTCTACTTTCTCTTCCTCTCCCCTCTCTCTATTCTTGATTGCTCACCCCTTCCTCCCTAAATTAGGACTCTCAACTAGAAACAGAGATTCCAATTTTCCCCAAAATATCAAAATCTCTCATGACTCTACAACTGAAAATTTTGTAAATTATCTTCTAAAATCACAAACCCAAAAACCTTGTTAAAATTCAAGAACAAGCTACACAAGAACAGGGTCGAATCGTACCTGAATCAAGTGAATTAGGAAATGAGGATGGGGCTATTCTAGGGGATGGTCCGATCGGTGTTGCAGTGAAAATCAGTTGGGTGTTTGTGGCTGTTGGATTGTTGGCTGGTGGAGGTGGTTGAAGTGGTTATGGAGAGTGCCACTACTGATTAGTGGTGACGGCGGTTGGCGTTGATGATGGTGCTTTGCCATTGCTGATGGAGTTTTTGGGTAGTAATTGGTGGAACTGTAGTTGATTCTATTTTGTTTTGTAGGTTCGGAAGATGGTGAAGGTGGAAGGGAAAGCCTAGCTTGATTCTGCAGTGATTGAGAGGCAATTTGGTGGCTGTTGTGATGAATTTAGTTGATTAGATGATAGAGAGGCTATTTTTGGGATGAATGGCAGGGGATGGCAGGGGATGGCAAGATGGTGTTGATGGGAATTGCAAGTATTTTGTTGGTTAATTGGTGTAATTTTAGATAGTTGTTGGTGGTTTTATTGATTGCTGCAGGTAGTTGTGAGTGGCAATGGTGAGTTACGAGTGGTTGTGGGGCAGTGGCAGTTGTCGATTAAAGGGGGGGCAGGGGTGATTTATGATGGTTGGGACTTTAATTGTGGCTTTTGATGGCAACTGATGATCTGGTGATGGAGGGATGGGCTTTGGTAGTGAATGAACTATTTTTGGTAGTAAACTAGGACTAATTGCAAAGGTTTTGGGTTAGGGTGGTCTGACTGGTGGTCTTGAATGGTGTGACTGATTGGCTGGGTTTTGCTTGAAGTGCGCATGACAAGTATGATTGTGAGCTATGTGTGTGAAAGATGGAAACTGCGTGTGTGATACGATATGAAATTGTATGTGTATGTGACTGTGTGAACGAGTGTGTGAACGTGTCTGTGTATTTGTGTGTGTAATGGTGTGGACACTGTATGTGTTTCTATGTGAACTATGTGTTTGTATTGATGACCGTGTATGTATATGTTTGAAGAGATTAGATCTATGTGTGATTGTGAGAGTAGTGTGTGCTGAAGTGTGAAATTGTGTCTGTGGGTGAATGTGTGGTGTGTGTATGTGACCGCGTATTTGTGTGTGTGAATTGTGAATGTGAACGTGTGTTTGTGTGTGTAGTGTGTGTTTACGTGTGCAAGTGTGTGAATGGTGTGTGAAGTAGTGTGTGAAATTAGAGTAGTGTGTGTTCTTGGTGTTGTGTGTGTGTTAAGTGTGTGTTCTTGGTGTGTTGTGTGTGGTGTGTTTGTATGAAGATGTTCTTGGATTGTGGTGTGTGTTCTTGGTGTGGTGTTTGTTTGTATGAAGATGTTCTTGGGTTGTGGTGTGTGTCCTTAATGTAGTGTGTGTAGTGTAAAAAATAAAAAAAAATCTCTCTAAGCTTTTCTTCCTTTTTTCCCTCTTCTTTATTTAATCCCAAATGGGCTATTTATAGTATAAGAAAGTCTTATCCTCCAAGAAATGATAAAAAAACTAAAAGGCCCCTAGTAACAAAAATTACCATTTTACCCTAAAATGATTTTTTGAGACAAAAATTAAAATTAAAATTAAAAAATGACATGACTTTCTAACAAACACCAAAAAATGGAAGAAAAAAATGCAAATAACAAATTTTATTAAATAAAAAAATTTGGTCAAAAAACATATTTGCATGCACAAATGACCGTTTTGCCCCTGATAGAATATTTGCCGGAAAACAATAGCAATGTACCCCAAAAAAGTCAGAAAAATTTAGGAACATGCTTAAAAGCCTAACAAATGAATTTGGAACCCAAAGTGGCAAAAATGGTGCTCACGAAGGGAAATGACTATTTTGCCCTTACATTAACGAAATGTACAGAAAAAATATCAGTTAAATCCAAAAAAATCACAAAAATTTAGAAACAAGTGTGAAATTACAAAATATGTATTTGGAACCCAAAAACTAATGAAAAAAATATTTACATACTGAAAATTACTATTTTGTCTCTCTAAAATTTCTAACTTTGTCATTTTTACCCAAAAATTTGAATTTGACTCGAAATAGTAGAAAAAGATCCCCCAATGTTAGACATGAGCGGTGTGCCAAAATTTGGTGTTACAACTTGCCCTCTTTATCAGGAATCTAGTAGAGATTTCGGACAAAGACGTAGACAATACCAAATTTTGACTCACTGCATGTGAAAACAAATGCAAGTGCAAACTGTAACAAACATTAGGATAAAAAACAAACCAGTGAATTTGTAGAAAAATGTGACCAAACTCTCTAGGAGCTACCTATGTATCCCAGTGAAGGAAATCAAGTCGAACGTAGTTCAAATAACAGAAATGAAAAGTTTGGATTGCTCGACTAAAATAAAATATGAAATGTCCAATTTGCTAGAGAGATGCGTGATCCTAGTTTGTTAGGATTGATGAAATGCAAAGAAAATTAAATGTGAAACATCTAGTTTGCTGGACAAATGCAATCCCACTTTGCTGGGGTGAATGCATGGAAATTAAATGTGAAGATCTAGTTTACTGGACATGCACCCAGTTTGTTGGGGTGAATGTAAGGAAATTAAATGTGGAAGTCTAGCTTGTTGGATATGCACTCAGTTTATTGGGATAAAATGCAAGAAAATTAAACGTAAAGGTCTAGTTTGCTGGACATGCACTTAGTTTGCTGGGGTGAAATGCAATACAAAATTTGGTTTACCAAACTTGAAAATAAACGTGAAGGTCCTATTTACTGGACATGCACCCAGTTTGCTGAGGAGAATGCAATGCCAAGTTTGATTTGCCAAACTTGAAAAATAAACGTGTAGGTCCAGTTTTCTGGACATACATCAAGTTTGCTGGGGTAAATGCAAAGAAATTAAATGTGAAGGTCCAGTTTGCTGAACATGCACCCAATTTACTGGGGTAAAATGTAATGCAAAGTTTGGTTTGCCAAATTTTAAAAATAAACGTGAAGGTCCAATTTGTTGGACATGCACCCAGTTTGCTGAGGTGAATGCAAAGAAATTAAACGTGAAAATCCAATTTGCTGAATGCACCTAATTTGCTAGGGTAAAATGCAATGCAATGTTTGGTTTGCCAAATTTAAAAAATAAACGTGGAAGGTTTAATTTGCTCGACAAATGCATGAAAACGACTTTTTTTTTCAAATATCGAAAGCAGCCCACCAAAAAACCAACCCAAAATAATTTTTTTAACTCTTTTTTTTTTTAATTTACTCTTTTTTTTAATTTGCCTTAGTTTTAGTACTTGCATCAAGTATGAATCCTCATTTCCTCCAGTGTTCATCATTGTCAAAATCAATCTTTTCAGAATTTATCCCGGTATTCAAATCAACTTAAAATCATTACAGTCAAAATTTGACATGGTATAAAGCATCAAAATTCCTTTGAAGTCAATCCTTTCAAAAATTTGCCCCAGTATAAATCAGTCTTTGTGACAGCCCCACCTTACCCAGAGGCGCACCAAAGGGCTTAGCGGACTGCCTGCCTGGCTCTCGCCAGGATTCAAATCAAGCGCTCACTCGGAACATCCAAGCATACTAAACTCAAAATAAAATATATTCATAATGAAATACATTCATTTAATTCATTCAAAAGTATAAGAATCACAAGAAGTTTATATCTCAAAATATACATAGCATTTACAATAAAAGCCTACACAATTAGGCTATCAAAATACATGAAGCAAAACATTTACTATATCCTAAAAGCAGCATTTCCAACTTTAGTATTTTGGAAAACCTGGTTAAAGAAAACAAATGAACGGGATGAGCTATAATAGCCCAGTGAGTGCCCAAGTCATGCAACCATACCTGGAATTCATTATTTTACGGAACAAGATAATTGACAAGGTAAATAGACAGGTTATGAACAATTTAATTAACAAATAATCAATGGCGGAAATAGGGCTTAACTATGGGAGCAAGCTCAACCGCAGGAAAAGCAAGTACTGTTCATGTAACCATGATGTTAGGACCGATATAATAGCTCAAGTCTTTATCAAAGGACATGCCAGTATTGTCACGCAAGCCCTAACCACCGTTCACCTTATAACCTCCGTACAGGCTACCACATTCAAGGAGTAATCTCAACCTTGGAGGGTCAACACGCAAGAAAGTTCAATCCGGAGTTGGCCTCTTTGAGGATTCACAACTCAAAAGGGAAAGAACAACACGCCCTAAAACACCCAGCACCTTATATCCTCCCAAGCCTGTCTGGGTTGACTATCCGTGAAGTAACGGTAAAGTTAGTCACGGAAGTCTCACACACAAGTAACACATTGGATAGTGAAAGCATGTAATACATTGCGGAATAGATGCGATAAAGTACACATCTTTCCTCAAGTAACACATTTCATTAGATAATCATGTCAAGTATAACATATCATTTCATGCATCGAAATAATAACGTCAAGTATTACATGGCATTTCATGCATCATGCACACATAAGAACACTCACCTGAAGCCTAAGAAAATATCTCGCGATAAGGTTGGGTCTCACTTGTGGATCCTGAAATTCAAGAGAAAATAGCCGTATAAAAACCTGACTAAAATCTAAGAAATTTCATAAGGAAATTCAAAAAATACCCCAAGTCTTTCTAGGGTTAAATTTTTAGGGTTTTGGAGTTTAGGATTTTACCCTAGGGTTTAGGGTTTTCTAACTTTTTAGGGTTTCGCTCGGAAAGGTTTAATTCACTAATAGCTAATCTACGAAAATTTCTGCACGTTCAAATCACTAAATTACAGCTTATAAAGCTTTAAATCATAGCCTAATCACTTTTATTTCTTAAGTTTTACCGAAATTTCGGCAGCACTTCCCCTATAATCGGACTAACCCAAAATTTTTAACCTGCAAGAAAACATCCAAACAACCCAAATCTCAAGTAGTTCTACCAATTTCACATCAAACTCACTTCAATTTCACCCAAATTCATCACAAAAACACATAAACTACTCCAAGGTTCTTCAACCAAATCAAACCTAAATCATGCCATTTCAAGTTTAAATCACTAGCTACAAGTCATACAAGTCCATAAACCTCATATTCATGGAATAAAACTTCATATTTCATGGCTTAAATAAATCATACTTAACATTAAAGACATGGTTTAAAAGCTACAAAACTACAAATTTATACTTGAAATAAGAAGAGAAGTTCTTGAGAAATACCTTGAATAAGGCAAGATTTGTGCTTAGGAGGAAGATTAATTCACTTTCTATGCAATAAAAAGTGATCAAATGGAAGTAAAAGCTCCAAGAAAATGAAAGAAAATGGAGAGAAAAGAGAGAAGAGAGGAGCCAGTTTTTGAGAAGAAGAAAAGAGAGAAAAATGCCTAAGTAAAGAAGAAAAGAAATGGAAAAGAATTGGGAAAAAGTTTGACCAATCAAAGCAAGACAAGAACAAAGTAGATCTTGACTTTCTTAACCATAATAGACCACACTTGGCCATGTTTAATTAGGAGGGATTTTGTCATTTATCCTATAATTAAATCTTGCAAGACATTCTAGGTACAATTCTTAAGGGAAAGGGTACAACATGCTAGTAAAATAGAAAATCATTCATTATTATTTTTCCACTAATTTCGGTCCTTATTATTTTTCCACTAATTTCGGCCCTTTTTTTTTTCCTAATGGACATAATACAAAATAAATGGTTTTGGCATGAATTTCTAGGGTATTATAGTCTTTCTAAACTTTTGCCTAAGGTATAAAGCATCAAAATCACTTTGAAATCCAAATTTTTCTTTAAAAAATTTGTCCCAGTATATGATACTCAAATCAATTTGAAATTATTCCTTTCAAATTTTGGCCGTATTTAAAACATCAAAATCCATTCTTCTAAAAATTTGCCCCAGTATAAATCAAATGAATTCCATTTAAAGTCAATCCTTTAAAATTTGCCCCAGTGTAAATTTGAAGTTAGTCCTTTCTAAAAACGGATTCAAACATAAAACATCAAAATCAACGTGAAATCAAAATTTTTTAAAAAATTTTCCCCAATATCAATTTGGAATCAATCTTTGGATTTCAATTTTGCCCTAGTTTTCTCTTTTTGATGAAGGCCTCGAATGATGATGGTATGATCTCACCTGCAAAGAGAGAAAACAATGGCAATTGCAAAAGTGATGCCACCACACAGCTATCGCTCGACTCCACTAGCACATATAAGCATGAGAACTGCCATCTCAAATATCTGATAAAATATCTGACACGATCCGGGTTGGTCTCCCTTTTCGTGTGTCACAGGAACATCCCCAAAAGACCGTCTTGAAGATCAGGGTGATAATCTAACTCACACCCTCCCGCATATCTGAATCAAATTATCAAATAATACAAACTCTCATTGAATCACTCGATCCCAATCCAACCCCCTGGAATGAAACCGTTTGAATCTAACAAGAAGAAAACCTAAATCCTAATCAAACCTGTTGACTAGAACTTAAGGTATAGGAAAACCTAACAAGAATCACTCTTGAAAAGGCAAAGATAGTTCTCATCGCAAGAACTAACAAGATCCCTCAAAGGGAGAAAATCAATTCATTGATTTCAAATCATAATTCAACATTAACTTAAAAATAATAAACGACGATAGTTAGCCTTATATAGGCATACAAACCCTAAAACTAAATATGAAAAATTTTAATTAAATAAAACCTAAAAAATTAAACTAAAACTAATTAAAACAATTAAAATTCCAAGCTGTGGACGAAAGCCGCGGGCAAGGCCGCGGGGCGCGGCCTCTATCAGAACGTCAGCAACTGGCTTCTGTTTTGTCCTTTGAAAATTCTACCTCGTACTTTCGACCTTAGAAGCGACCACCAGCCTTTGACTCCTTGAGTGGATGCTAAATCAGCCATCTCCATTGCTCCGTTGTCATGCCTTGAACACTTTAAAACCTCCAATTTGCACACAATGATAAAATCCATTGGTGAAGCTTGAATGATAGGAATCATGCTCACAGGATTCTTATCAAACTCCCCCTCTTCAAAACGATTCGTCCTCGAATCGTTGCCCATAGTAGATAAGCAATAAGGTACGATCACATGGGATTGTTCAACACTTGGTGGCTCTTCTAATGGCTCCTCCAATGGTGCTTCGTCTTCAACATCAACACGTTCCTCCATTGGTTGCTCAGCTAGGCTTTGCTCCTTCAAAGACGGTGTTGCAGATTCATTTGGCTCCAAAAGTGATGCCTCGGCTTCAATCTTTTCCTCAAAATGCACCTCCATTTGTTGTGGACATTCTTCAACTTCAAGTTTCACAGTTAATTGTTGCTTCTCCTCATTGACTACTTGATTTTGCTTTTCCCTTGAAGCAACGACGTGTGATTCCAATTTGTCCACCGCCTTCTGCATCTCTTCTATGAAAGTAGCACATCGACCCTTCATCTCATTCCATATTGAAGAATCAAAATGATGCTTCCTAGAGGATTTGGACTTCGAAGACCGCTCCTTCGCCTTTGTAGCACTGCCCTCATAGTCATATTCATTATTAACCGCCTTTGTAGAGGATTTGGAGTGGCTTTTCTTATCAGTCGATCTTCTGATATCCAAACTATCTTTGCTTTTATAGAAGCCTCTTTGGAATTCACAATTAAACTGTTGTAAATCTTCGAAGCTCAACATCATTAACCTATAAAAATAGACGATTTTTTTTCTCTCAATTCTTGGCTTTTACGAAGATCTCACTTTTATGCCTTTTTTCACTCAAAAATTTTTTTTCAATCTAACAACCCTCTTTTTTTTTTTTTTAACAAAACAAAACAACGTACACAATACAAAAGATCAACAACCAAAAACAAACAAAACAAAAAATTGAAAAAAATAAATTCTGGAAAAATCTGATGAACAGTGCCGGCGTGAACAGTACTTGCGGCATGACCAGTACAGCGTGAACAGTGTGCCCGAAATGAACAGTGCCGATGAACAGTGATGCTACAGTGCACGAACAGTGACGCGACTTTTTTTTTTTTTAAATCAACAACCCAAAGATCACAACTTTGATTCAAGAAAAGTTAGATCTTGAACCCAAAACAAAAATAAACAACTCAACACAAAAATCCAAATAGAAAAGATATATCCAAACGGATTGATAACGAAGAGATATACCCAAGTGGGTTAAACACAACGAAAAAACCTGATTTTCTTTCAAGATCCAATAGCTCTGATACCACTTGACACGATCCGGGTTGGTCTCCCTTTTCGTGTGTCACAGGAACATCCCCAAAGGACCGTCTTGAAGATCAGGGTGATAATCTAACTCAAACCTTCCCGCAGATCTGAATCAAATTATCAAATAATACAAACTCTCATTGAATCACTCGACCCCAATCCAACCCCGTGGAATGAAACCGTTTGAATCTAACAAGAAGAAAACCTAAACCCTAATCAAACCTGTTGACTAGAACTTAAGGCATAGGAAAACCTAACAAGAATCACTCTTGAAAAGGCAAAGATAGTTCTCATCGCAAGAACTAACGAGATCCCTCAAAGGGAGACAATCAATTCATTGATTTCAAATCATAATTCAACATTAACTTAAAAATAATAAACGACGATAGTTAGCCTTATATAGGCGTACTAAACCCTAAAACTAAATATGGAAAATTTTAATTAAATAAAACCTAAAAAATTAAACTAAAACTAATTAAAACAATTAAAATTCCAAGCTGCGGACGAAGGCCGCGGGGCGGCCTTAGGCGCGGCCTTGGTCAGAAGCAATTCTGGCCTTGGCACGCATTCTGATCCAGGCCGTGGGGAAGGCCGCGGGCCGGCCTGGGGTGCGGCCTCCATCAGAACGTTAGCAACTGGCTTCTGGTCTTGTCCTTTGAAAATTCTACCTCGTACTTTCGACCTTAGACGCGACCACTAGCCTTTGGCCCCTTGAGTGGATGCTAAATCAGCCATCTCCCTTGCTCCGTTGTCATGCCTTGAACACTTTAAAACCTCCAATTTGCACAGAATGATAAAATCCGTTGGTGAAGCTTGAATGATAGGAATCATGGCCACAGGATTCGTATCAAACTCCCCCTCTTCAAAACGATTCGTCCTCGAATCGTTGCCCATAGTAGATAAGCAATAAGGTACGATCACATGGGATTGTTCAACACTTGGTGGCTCTTCTAATGGCTCCTCCAATGGTGCTTCGTCTTCAACCTCAACACGTTCCTCCATTGGTTGCTCAGCTAGGCTTTGCTCCTTCAAAGACGGTGTTGCAGATTCATTTGGCTCCAAAAGTGATGCCTCGGCTTCAATCTTTTCCTCAAAATGCACCTCCATTTGTTGTGGACATTCTTCAACTTCAAGTTTCACAGTTAATTGTTGCTTCTCCTCATTGACTACTTGATTTTGCTTTTCCCTTGAAGCAACGACGTGTGATTCCAATTTGTCCACCGCCTTCTGCATCTCTTCTATGAAAGTAGCACATCGACCCTTCATCTCATTCCATATTGAAGAATCAAAATGATGCTTCCTAGAGGATTTGGACTTCGAAGACCGCTCCTTCGCCTTTGTAGCACTGCCCTCATAGCCATATTCATTATTAACCGCCTTTATAGAGGATTTGGAGTGGCTTTTCTTATCAGTCGATCTTCTGATATCCAAACTTATCTTTGCTTTTATAGAAGCCTCTTTGGAATTCACAATTAAACTGTTGTAAATCTTCGAAGCTCAACATCATTAACCTATAAAAATAGACGATTTTTTTTCTCTCAATTCTTAGCTTTTACGAAGATCTCACTTTTATGCCTTTTTCCACTCAAGAATTTTTTTTCAATCTAACAACCCTCTTTTTTTTTTTTAACAAAACAAAACAACGTACACAATACAAAAGATCAACAACCAAAAACAAACAAATCAAAAAAACTGAAAAAAATAAATTCTGGAAAAATCTGATGAACAGTGCCGGCGTGAACAATACTTGCGGCATGACCAGTACAGCGTGAACAGTGTGCCCGAAATGAACAGTGCCGATGAACAGTGATGCTACAGTGCACGAACAGTGACGCGACTTTTTTTTTTTTTTTAAATCAACAACCCAAAGATCACAACTTTGATTCAAGAAAAGTTAGATCTTGAACCCAAAACAACAATAAACAACTCAACACAAAAATTCAAATAGAAAAGATATATCCAAACGGATTGATAACGAAGAGATATACCCAAGTGGGTTAAACACAACGAAAAAACCTGATTTTCTTTCAAGATCTAATAGCTCTGATACCACTTGACACGATCCGGGTTGGTCTCCCTTTTCGTGTGTCACAGGAACATCCCCAAAGGACCGTCTTGAAGATCAGGGTGATAATCTAACTCAAACCTTCCCGCAGATCTGAATCAAATTATCAAATAATACAAACTCTCATTGAATCACTCGACCCCAATCCAACCCCGTGGAATGAAACCGTTTGAATCTAACAAGAAGAAAACCTAAACCCTAATCAAACCTGTTGACTAGAACTTAAGGTATAGGAAAACCTAACAAGAATCACTCTTGAAAAGGCAAAGATAGTTCTCATCGCAAGAACTAACGAGATCCCTCAAAGGGAGAAAATCAATTCATTGATTTCAAATCATAATTCAACATTAACTTAAAAATAATAAACGACGATAGTTAGCCTTATATAGGCGTACTAAACCCTAAAACTAAATATGGAAAATTTTAATTAAATAAAACCTAAAAAATTAAACTAAAACTAATTAAAACAATTAAAATTCCAAGCTGCGGACGAAGGCCGCGGGGCGGCCTTAGGCGCGGCCTTGGTCAGAAGCAATTCTGGCCTTGGCACGCATTCTGATCCAGGCCGTGGGGAAGGCCGCGGGCCGGCCTGGGGTGCGGCCTCCATCAGAACGTTAGCAACTGGCTTCTGGTCTTGTCCTTTGAAAATTCTACCTCGTACTTTCGACCTTAGACGCGACCACCAGCCTTTGGCCCCTTGAGTGGATGCTAAATCAGCCATCTCCCTTGCTCCGTTGTCATGCCTTGAACACTTTAAAACTTCCAATTTGCACAGAATGATAAAATTCGTTGGTGAAGCTTGAATGATAGGAATCATGGCCACAGGATTCGTATCAATATCTTAATTCACTTTCTACAAGGTCCCGAACTTAATGGATTCTAGTTCACAATTCAGATCAAATCCCCTAAAAAAGTCTTTCCATTCACGCATGCTTCAGTTTTCTGATAAACTTAGGATTGCCTTTGCTTTCATTCAAAATTTAATAAAATTAGCTACCATTATATATTTTTGTACAAGAACATCTCAGATGTAATAATTTCAAAAAAAACTTTTGTAGAAAAACATGCGAAGAATAAATAAACAAAATAAAGTCAAACAAGCATTTTTCAAGACTAATTTTGAAATAGTGATTGAAACATTACCTCTTGATCTTTGGATGTCATTTCAATTTGAATTCCGAGACTGCCCCAAAATGATCAATATAGATGAGAAATTTCAAGCAACTGTAGTCGTTAACTTCCAGATGACTCCATTGTCAATATAATGACTTTTCACTTGTGAAACTTCAACTGTCATACTTGCCCAACCATGTTGCCTTCCAAATCATCCATTTTAGAGGAAGAAATGAAACGAGCAACAACATCCAAAATTTGAGAGTCATTCCCCTTCTCATTAAAACATACTAGTACTTGAAAAACATTTGGCATCAGTAAGGCAATCTTCTCGTGATAATTTGGGATAGATTTGTTAACATCATATGCCTATTTGATTTGCAAAGTTTCATTTCAAAAATCATTACAAAATACAGATGAATGTCGGTAACATTCTCGGCTTTTAGAATGAGGTCGGGTGAAATGCTGAAAATGTTGAGGCTGGAAGGCACAATTCATGAAATGTTTAATTAACTTGTGGTTCCTTTTGCAAAGAATTTGCCACAATTTCGGTAGTTTCCCTTTTGGCTTCTCTTACAAACTTTTCACCCTGGCTTTGCCATTGGCTTTTTTTAGATTTTTTTTTTCTAAAAAAAAATTGCCCCAATTTTATTGCTTTCTTTTGTAACACTTTTACTTTTCACCCCTTTTTTACTTTTCTCTTTTCTCTTTTTCTTTTTTTTTTTTTGACAACATAAACGAAAGTGTAGGGTGCGACCATCAAGTGGGTTGTGAAACAAAAGTCACATATTCTAAAGGCTTATAGGGGAATTCTAGGGGAAGAATATGTTTTAAGGGAAAAGAAAGAGGGTCCAACTTCGACCCGTCTCTTTTTGCAACAATTTTGAAAGAAAATTTTACTAAATCAAAATGGAAAAATCCTTTATGCTGTCTGAATTAATGATCGAGGGAAATATTCGGCCACCATTTCTGCTAGGATCATAGTAATGCTTCTCTTCTTTTCCTTTGGATGAGAGAAATTGTGTTCCAATTGATCTAGACTTTATTCAAATGTCATTAGCCTGCAAAAATCATAAAAACTTGTGTGTTAATCTGCTCAAAATTATTCCTACTTCAAAATTCTAATTTTTGAGCCAACAAATATACCAAAATACATTATTTTCACACTTGTCAATTTCTCCACACTTGAATCATTGCTTGTCCTCAAACAATTTGAAAAACGCGAGATCAACTAATGATTCAAGCATTGAAATTACGAATGTGCATTCTGAAATGTATTTTCTCAAGACCAAGTAAATAACTGTTATGTAATTTATTGTCCTGTTTTTAATATTCATAATATCAAGCAAAGTAGAAAGAATTATATCATAATTAAACAAGTTCAACTTAATTCTTTGCTTTACTAAATTTCACAAGCAAATGAATCATATGACCAATCAAAGAGCATCATATGTCTATGACCAATTTCATTTTTCACTTGAGAGAATTTTATTTTAGTGAACTAATCACTCAAAATACGAAAGTGTCTTTTGATGCGAAAATTGACATTGGTTATGAAGGTTCCCGATTACTCAACATATCAACTTTAAGCAAATCACAAAAATTATATTTGAGAAGTAAAATTGCCTTTTTATCCAAAATCAACATTGGTTGGATGAAGATCCCTGGTTATTCAATAATTTACTTACTCAAATTTGTAACGCATTACTCATAATTCGAATACCGTTTGACATGAAAGTCGACATTTGTAAATGAAGACTCCTGGTTACTAAGCACAAAAACCTTTGGAGCAGAAAAACCCACATCATTTTTTTTTTCATTTTTTAGAGTATAAAAATCGCTCATAATAGATTTTTCATCACAGATTACATGATTGCACTAATCAAGCATAATCAATACTTAACATGTGAAATTAAGTAAAGAAAAGAAATTTTCATCAAACGTACAAAATTTAGACATAATTCCAACCACTTTACAAGATATATTTTCTATAAGAACAAAAATCTAAATCACATAACAATAATTTCTAAGTGCTTGAAGAAAGCCTTTGTCGAAACACATAAAGTAATTTTAACAAGCAGGAGAATTAGACAAAAATCATAATTGCTAGCAATAACTTACTAGAGTATGACATCCCCTATCTTAATTTCACAATAACCTATACAATACCCTATAAATGCAAGTAAAAAAAGTTAGGATTTGAAACAATGAACTCCCCTCGTGAATTGGTTGAGGTCGTATCCCCTGCATGTCCATTCCTATTGTCGTGCTTGAATCCTCCAAACATACATTGTAAAACTTGCAAAATTCTGGGTCTTCAAAGCCAAAGTGTATCTTGACTTAACTCCCTGACCGATGTCTTGGTGCCAATATTCGTGGTTTCTGCCTTTTCCAAGTTAAGTTTAGATTTCCTTTTTTACCATTCAAAATCCTTAACATGGAACCTATATTCCTTTTTGGTTTCACTCTAGTCCCTCATTAACAATTTGTGTTATTTGGGATCTAGAGGGTTATCGAAGTTGCAATCATCAGTTTCACATAAGTTGACATCCAAAGATCATGGGCATTTATTTTTTGCCATAAAAACATATAGGGAAATGTTTTTCTTTTCATCTAATTTGAATTTGCATTAACTCATCAAAAGAGACTATTTACAATCACACAAATCTAACATTAGGCTTTGAGAAAAAATGTGATTTATTTCGAGGCTTTATCAAAAAATTATTTGCTCAATATAACTAAAAGATTTGAAGAATACAAAATATGAAGGGAAAATCTGATGCCACGAACAATTTTGAGAAAGCAACTTGTTAGTGCTTTATCTGAGAAAGAATTTTGAACATAAGGCAATTTTAAATTTACAGAAAGAGTACCATTATTAGCATCCAAATTATTTTTATTCTTATTACATCTAAAATGAACCATTGTCTAGCTATGAATACAATTTCATCTATCACACTGTTCATCGAAGTCAAATTCATTTATCTGAACCTTCAGCACTATCAATACTAGAAATTGACTTCTCAAGATCCTTTGAATGGTTCGGATAGAACAATAGTATTTTTATGATCTTGTAGATGTCAATTGGCGCTTCACTTGAATAAAACTATGATTTAAAATACTTGTATGCAAAAACAAAATATGCATCCAATGTAGTCCTCAATTTGTTGTCTCCATTGGGGGACCTATAAAAATAGAAAATCATAATTAGTATATGTAAAAGCAAAAATATATGCATGTCCTAGGGGGAGCCCTTATTGTGCCAAGGGTAGGCCTAGCATGAAGTGCAATCCTTTAGGGTAAGACCCCCCTTTTAAACAAAGATAGACCAGATCCATCGGGAAAAATTGCCTCAATTCTACTCATGTTACCTTACCTAGGGTCTCACCCGCTAGGAGGGTACGAAAATAGAAACGTGTATGTCTTTTTAGGGTTATCAACCCGAGACAAAAGGATGGCTTTCCTATAATGGGATTCTCGAAATGGCATTTCCTCTAGAGTTTATGCATGATGCCAATTTATTAAAGCAAGTTAAATAAATGTAAAAATGGAAAATGTTCTAAAAATTTTATTCTAATAATGATGTGTAATTTCTCCGAGAAAGATGGCAAATAAACTGTACAAAGGATTATTGACTTCAAATTTGTTTGATTGAAAAATCAAGCCTTCATGAGGCTATGGGACATAACATTGAAAGAAAATAAAAAATCATGACTTTATCTAGAAACATACAAGTCAAAAATGTCATTTCATTAAAGTAAGATGAAATATATGTTAACATCACCTTTTTTTTTGGCACTATGGGACAGGAGGGTGGGGGATAAGCCAAAAAATGATGTATTATTTATTTGAAAAAGATAAGCACTAGTTGTACAAAAATTAGTCCACTCAGGTCCACTTGTATATGTTTATTGATTTTGAGGAAATACTAATTCAGACAAAATTGGCGAATATAACAAAGATGGGTAAGCTTTGAAAAAGATCTAAAACTACAACTCTTATTCAAAAAATATACAAATTGAAAAAAAATCAGATTTTTGGAATTTTATAAATGTATAATGATTTGACCCATGGGGTGCCTTGTTTGCAACAAAAAAAATGAAATTTTATAAAAATTATGAATGCATATCTTGATTCTATCTTTCTCAAAGAAATTAATAGTAAGACAGAATTTCAACCATGCCAATAGCGGGTTGGTTTCCTACAAGAGCACCATTCTAGGGCTTTTTATTCTATGGCTGTGAATACAATCAAAAAATGAAAGACAATGCGTCAGTTTATTCAACAAATAACACATAACATATTGATAAAATAAATAGCAGTAAATGGCACAATGAGGCAAATAAAAAGGGGTAAATTCCCTCCTCTCGTGCCTAGTGTACGTAATAAGGTAAGGCCGACTCTACCCTAAGCTAATTCTACATGGATGCATGAGGTTGGGCTCACTAATACATCTAGACTCGATAAGGCTTCGGTTCCCGAACCTTTAGACTGAGGGATCCAAAAATAACACGTTTGTCAATTCTAAGGATCCCAGGTCGGTGATTCGAGTGATTCCCTGGATACTGCTACGTGCACGTTGAGCCACGGCTACTTGTCCAAGCAGATCGATTTTTAAAGTCCCCAAACCTCTAGACTTATGAACTTAAGCCAAGAGTTTGAGTGATCTCCTAGATAATCTTACGTGCACGTTGTGCCACGATCACATGTCTAAGTAGATCAATCCTACTCCTAATAGGGATGGGTGGGTGATAACCACCTAAAAGAGAAAAAGGGTAAAATATATCGAATGCATGTATGAGGTGCTCCTTATGAGAGGAGGGAATGATAATGTTAACACGCGTGGGGCTCTAAGGGTGACTGACCCCCTCCCCGAATGCAAGCGCAGTCGAATAAAGCAAAGATAAGTAAACCATACATCATATAAACATAAACGAGAAGCCAATTTGTGTGAACTAAAAAGAAAAAACCTAAAAGCCTAAAAAAAAATGCAATCCTAACATCCAAATATGATAGAATAGAAGGGTTAAAGAAGGAAAAAGTGATTAAGCCTAGTGCTCGGACTCACTAGTGACCCCTAGTGGAGTAGCCAAAATCTATCACGCCACGAAAAATCGCCAACAGGTCGGTCCATGACTATCACACCAGAAAAAAAAGTTCGGTTCGGTGACCCTTTTTTAAAAGAAAATTTTGGAAAAACTATATGTATGTGAGAAAAAATTGTGTTTTTATTAAAAAGGTATTATTTAGGAAAAATGGTATTTTTTTTAAACAAAATAAAGCCGGGACTAAAGTGCAACAGTTTTGGCCAACTAATTTTGAAAAAGGATTTTATTTTAAAGCCGAGATGAAAGTCATATTTGAAGAAAGGGAAGGCAAAGGCTCTCGCCTACGGTACCCTTTCCACCTAGCTGAGGCTAGTTGTGAGGTTTAATCAAAATTTTCTAAATTAACCTTAGATTCTATCACATTTGGATGTGTCTATATGAATGCAAATCTTAAGTTTAATGTGAATATCAGGAGGGTTGATATGTTCCTTTGAGGCTTGGTCGGAATTATCGCATTAATTGCGAAACCTGAGTCGAGACCTCAAGGAAGACACGAGTGTAGATGCAAAATGAAATGCAAAAAAAGAGAAAAATAGTAATATAGATAATAAGTAGTCGAAGAAAGTAAGAATGCAACATAACGAGTATGGGGGACTTAATAACTCGTGACTAACTTATTCTATTCACGGAGGGAAGGAATAGCATATTACGCCACCGTTTCCCACGTAAGTAGGCAACTATTTCTAGTCGGATCACACAAATGACCTAAATTATGTGTGAAATGCAATCTAGATGTCATGTACTAAAGATGTGTTAAAAAAAAGGTAACAGTAATAACATATATATATGACAAATAAAAAAAAAGGTAATAGTAATAACATATATACGACAAAAATCATGCATAAATGAAAAGACTTGAAAATGAGAAATAGTGTGTGAAATTATCTGCAATGCACACAGGGAATGAAACTATCACTAAAATGACTTAAGGGTCTAATGTTGGACTCGCCCTTTTTAGGGATCCCCCACTAATGTTGGACTAGCGGGGAAGCGAGAAAAGCCATAATTAGCGTTGGACTAGTGTGGTGACGGAATGATAAGAAACTGATAAAACATGTATCAAAATGATAAAACATGAATCAAAAGCGAGTAAACATATAAGGGCGTATAAGAACACATAAGAGCACATAACACGTGAGTATGATATTCTAGATACAAAAATCCTAATGAAAGCGGTAAAACATATAAGCACACAAGCACACAAAAGCACCTAAGCTCTAACTATTACACTGGGGAGATTAGCTACAATTTTAGGGAAAAAAAAAAAGAAAAATGACCTGTCTATTACACTTGCCATCTAAATACAATAATATTTGTAAAAAATCGAAAAGAAAAATAATCTAACTATTACATCGGCTATTTAAATACAAAAATAGAACATTTTTGTCAAATAATAAAATTCAAAATTAAATAGCATAAAGTAAATAAATACGCAAAAAGTATGTATAATAAGAAACATGTGAGAAGAATGCATAATAAACCACATAGGAACACATTGGAGGATATAAAGAGACACTAATGAGAAATAGGGGTACCTTTCTTTGAAGATTTGGTGTTAATGCTAAGAAAACAAATAACACATCAAGGTACCTCGGTATAAATGAGTAAAGCGTAAAATGTGAAAAAACTAACGAAATTAGGGGTAAAATGTAAACTCCAGCAACTAAGGGGCTACAAAAAATAAAATTCTATTAAACTTAAAGAGTAAATTAGAAATTCCCATAAGTCTAAGGGTAGAGATGCAAAAGTAAAGTAAACTAGGGGAGCAAAATAATAAATTTCAGCAAGAGTGGGGCAATTTGTAATTAATTCAAAACATAATTAAAAGAAATAAAAACCTAGGGTGTCAATGGATAAAAATTAAAGACCTAATTGTATAGGACTAGAAAGTCTTTGAGGGCATACTAATATTATTAAGAAAAACAATGGGCTTTAACATAACTAATATTTTGTGATGAGATAATCGGAAAAAAGAAAAAAAAAAGAGAGAAAAGAAAAAAAGAAAAAAAATGTTTAATCAATTAATTAAATAAACAAATTAACAAACATACCCAACAATTACCCCCAACCCAGCAATTTGGTCATCTTCTTCAGTCTAAAACTAGAGAAATTTCTCTCTGTATTCTCTCCATTTTTCTCTCTTCCTTCTCTCATTTTCTCTCCATTTTTTGTCACCGTTTCTCTTCTCCTTCCTACTCTTCTTCTTTTTTCTGTTCTCACAATTTCTCTTCTTCCCTCTTTTCTTCTTTCTCTAATCTAGTCTCTCTCTTTCTCAGTTTCTTTGTTCTCTTTTTCTCTTTCTTTTCTTTTGTTCTTCCCCTTTCTTCTCTATTGTCTCATTTGCTTTGGCTTCTCTCTTTCCCTAGTCTCTTTCTTGTATTTCTTCTCTGTTTCTTCAAGTTCTCATCCCCTCCTTCTCTCTCACTCACTCTCTGATTATTTTTCCAGTTACTTCTTTTCTCTTTGTTTTTGTCCGTCTCTATTCTCTCCCTCCTATTTTCTCTGGCCGCTTTCTTTCTCCTTCTATTCTCTGTTTCTCTTTGTTTCCTTTTTTTTTTTCAGTTCTCTTCCTTTCCCCCTCTTTCTCGTTAGATTCTACTTTCTCTTCCTCTCCCCTCTCTCTATTCTTCATTGCTTATCCCCTCCTCCTCAAATTAGGACTCCCAACTAGAAACCGAGATTCCAATTTCCCCCAAAATGTCAAAATCTCTTGTGACTCTCCAACTGAAAATTCCCTAAATTAGCTTCTAAAATCACAAATTCAAAAACCCTCTTAAAATTCAAGAACAAGCTACACAAGAACAAACAGGAAAGGGGCCAAATCGTACCAGAATCGAGTGAATTAGAAAATGAGGACGGGGCTGTTCTAGGGGATGATCCGATCGGTACTACAGTGAAAGTCGGTTGGGTGTTTGTGGTTATTGGATTGTTGGCTGGTGGAGGTGGTTGAAGTGGTTGTGGAGTGTGCCGCTACTGATTAGTGGTGACGGCGGTTGGTGTTGATGATAGTGCTTTGAGACTGCTGATGGAGGTTTTGGGTAGTAACTGGTGGAACTATAGTTGATTCTGTTTTTCTTTTGTAGGTTCGGAAGATAGTGAAAGTGGAGGGAAAAGTCTAGCATCATTCTGCAATGATTGAGAGGCAGTTTGGTGGATGTTGTGATGAATTTAGTTGATTAGATGATGGAGAGGCTATTTTTGGCATGAATTGCAGGGGATGGCAATGTGGTGTTGATAGGAATTGCAAGTATTTTGATGGTTAATTGGTGTAATTTTAGATAGTTGTTGGTGGTTTTATTGATTGCTGTAGGCGGTTTTTAGTGGCAATGGTAAGTTACGGGTGGTCGTGGGGCTGTGGCGATTGTCGATTGAAGGGGGTCAGGGGTGATTTATGATGGTTAGAACTATAATTGTGGCTTTTGGTGGCAAATGATCTAGTGGTGGAGGGATGGGTTTTAATAGTGAATGAACTGTTTTTGATAGTAGCTGGGACTGATTGTAGAGGTTTTGGGTTAGGGTGGTTTGACTGGTGGTCTTGAATGGTGTGTGACTGATTGGCTGGGTTTTGCTTGAAGTGTGTGCGAGGAGTGTGATTGTGAGCTATGAGTCTGAAAGATGGAAACTGCGTGTGTGATGCGGTATGAAATTGTATGTGTATGTGATTGTGTGAATGAGTGTGTGAGCATGTTTGTGTATTTGTGTGTGTAATGGTGTGAATTTTGTGTGTATGTGTTTCTGTGTGAACTATGTGTATGTATTGATGACTGTGTATGTACGTGTTTGAAGGGATTAGATCTGTGTGTGATTGTGAGAGTAGTGTGTTGTAGTGTGTGTTGAAGTGTGAAATTGTGTGTTCGTGTGATTGTTTGTTTGCGGGTGAATGTGTGGTGTGTGTATGCGACCGTGTATTTGTGTGTGTGTTTGTGAATGTGAATGTGTGTTTATGTGTTTTTGTGTGTTTATGTGTGCACGTGTGTGTATGCTAGCGTGTGAATGGTGTGTGAAGTAGTGTGTGAAATTAGAGTAGTGTGTGTTCTTGGTGTTGTGTGTGTGTTAAGTGTGTGTTCTTGGTGTGTGGTGTGTGTTTGTATGAAGATGTGTTTGGATTGTGGTGTGTTTTCTTGGTGTGATGTATATTTGTACGAAGATTTGTGGTGTATGTTCTTAGTGTGGTGTGTGTTTATACGAAGATGTTCTTGAATTGTGGTGTGTTCTTAGTGTAGTGTGTGTAGTGTAAAAAATTTAAAAAAAAATCTCTCTAAGCTTTTCTTCCTTTTCTTCCCTCTTCTTTATTTAATCCCAAATGGACTATTTATGGTGTAAAAATGTCTTATCTTTCAGGAAATGATAAAAAGACTCAAATGCCCCTAGCAAATAAAATTATTATTTTACCCTAAAATGATTTTTTGAGAAAAAAATTAAAATTAAAATTAAAATTAAAAAATATCATGACTTTTCTAGAAAACACCAAAAAGTGGAAGAAAAAAATGTAAATAACAAATTTTATTAAATAAAAAATTTGGTTAAAAAACACATTTGCGTGCGCAAATGACCATTTTGCCCCTGAATAGAATATTTGCTGAAAAAAATAGCAATGTATCTCGAAAAACTCAAAAAAATTTAGGAACATGCTTAAGAGCATAAAAAAAAGAATTTGGGACCCAAAGTGGCAAAAATGGTGCTTGTAAAGCTAAATGACCATTTTGCCCATGCACTAACGAAATGTATTAAAAAAAATCAGTTAAATCCAAAAAAAATACAAAAATTTAGAAACATGTAAGAAAGTACAAAATATGTATTTAGAGTCCCAAAACTAACGAAAAAATATTTATATGTTAAAAATTACTATTTTGCCCTCCTCAAAATTGCTGACTCTGTCATTTTTATCCAAAAATCAAGTTTTGACTCCATATAGTAGAAAAAGGTCCCCCAATGTTAGAAATGAGCGATGTGTCAAAATTTAATGTCTACATTCTCTGTCGGAGGCTTTATTCCTAGGATTTCTTGCACAATATAGTGAGGAAGCAATGCTTGTAATCGACTTGCATCCCATTGGCCTAGTGAAACCAAGTCTTGAATTTGTTGATCATTAGGATCGCTGAAATGGCCACACAAAGCACCATTACCCATCCAGCTATCATACCAAAAACTCAAATATCTATTCATTAGCATCCATTGGATATGCTCTTCAGGCTACATTTCTCACTTGCTAACATTCTCTTCCATGTCGTAGAATCAAGTCTAGCTTGCTAAATCAGAATTGGATGAGAAGCTTTGTAATATTTGGCTCTCATGAATTTAGCTCATAAAGATTCTCTTTCCCCAAATTTTCACCAAAGTTTGATAGAAAAATGCCTTATAGATGTCCTCCAAAACTCGTAACCTAACTCCCTCCTTTTCTACTGGGCAGCATAAATTGCTCCATTTTATCCAATGATTTCGCGCTCCATCCTCATTTGCTCCCCATAGAAATCTTGCAAATAGATTCTCTATATGGACAAAAACATTCTTTGGAGGAGTAGTACCTGCCAAAATCTGTAATGGGATAGAAGAAAGAACATATTTAATACGAATAAGTTTACCTCCTACAAATAAGAAACGATTCTACTAAGACAAAATTTCATCTTGTAATAGTCTGAGTTAGGTTCGCAAAATACACCTTCTTTCTCCTCCCAACGAATAATGGAGATCCCAAATCCCTTACCAGAAAAGATTTCTTTGAAAAACCTGTAATCTAATTAACAATCAATTGCCGCATTCAAGGAGTATTGGTGTGGCAAAAGCACCCACTTTTGTTGACATTAATTTTATGGCCGAAGTACTTCTCATATTTTCACATAATATCCATAATCAGCTGAAGTGATCTTCGGGTTGCTCCTAAGAATATGATTATATCCTCTGCAACAGCCAGATGAGTAACGACAAGACAATTTCGAGAGACAACAAATAGGGCGAAACTACGATGCTGTGGAAGTGAATTAAGAGCACTAAAAAACCCTCAACAGCAATAATAAAAAGAGCCAAAATTGTGGTTTAAACTTTAATCCACCTATGAATACCACTACTTTCATGTGTTATTACATAGTTTTCAACTACTTCTTTCCATTGTTAAGAGCAAGTTCCCTTATCAAATAACAACCAGAATGACTTTAAATTGGTGATCAATCAATAACAAGTGTTAAAGACCAAATAGATGTACAAACAAGAATCATGTAAGGCCATAAACTTAAACAATTCATATCAATTGTTTCATCTAACCTTAGAACACATTAACTTATTTCAACATGGTATAAGAAAACTTTAAGCTCATAAATATAAAGTAATAAAACATGCAAGTAAGAAAAAAAGAGTTAGGTTAAGAAATGCTCAATATTAGAATGAAAATGGCTCAAAAGCACCTCCTTTGATTTCTTCAAACATGTTAACTACAAAAGAACTTCTCCAAAGGCTTGAATACAAGTTAAGTCCTACTACAAACTAAGAGCAATTCCTACAACTAATATGTACAAATAAATGCTTCTCTTACTATGAATTCTATCAATCCAAGCATGTTTTAAAAGGAACTATAAAAGTCCATATTTATAGAAAAATGTAGCTCAAGTTCCTTTCTGACTTGTAGGATGAAATAATGAAATTTGATCATGCAATGCTCAAAAGTCTTGCCTTTAGTATTTCAATATCTTCTAGGGTAGCCAACTTGTAGATATATGATGAGTTTGACAAAAAAATGTGAACAAGTTGCAAATTGAGAGCAGCAAAAAATCAGCCAGCCACCTTGATCCACGGATTGATTCGCTATCCTAGTTCGCAAATCATGTCTAAATTGACCAAAATGTCCTTTTTGTTTGTTGATTATTCCTTCATGCCCTCAAGACCTTTTTCTAATGTTAATCCATAAATTTCTTGGTAGAATTGCTAATCAAAATCCTTGCAGAATGTTGAACAGTTAATCTCCAAGTTTGTGATATTTCTGTTGCAATCTTGAATCAATTCAAAATGAGAAAAAGTATGATCCAATTGATCCAAATTGTATTTAAATATCATTATCCTGCAAAATCACATAAACTTGTGTATTATTTTTCTCAAAATATAAAATACACTTAAATCGGCGTCCTCTTTAACACCTACGTCTACTCCCAAGTTCTTCAAGCTTGGATTTAATCCACTATGTGCTTCTTCAAATATTGGTGAAGGATTACTCTTTGCTTACACCTAACTCACTCTAGTTGAGCTATAGAGTTTTAAAACTAACCTCTAGTTAACCCTCACAATGCTACACTTGAATGTAGTCACACATACAATGATAAACATAATCTATTTCCAACATAACTACCTCACAAAGAACAACACGAACACAAAGGAAGAGTATTTTCTTCACTAAAACACTCTGAATAGCTTGTAATCAATGTGTGCAGAAGTTTCTATTAATTTCACACATCAAGACTTATATAGGAGGTGAAAACTAGTTGAGAAACTTCTCCAATTATCATTTGCCAAGAGCTGGAAAACCAGCATTTAGATGGTAAAACTATCATTTGAACCTCTACACTCCAGATGGATTCCGGACTTCGTCTATATCGTTCTGTCCAACATCATTTCAATTTTTCTCAGCCATACGAATGTCCACATCCTCGTCCGTATATGCATCCATACTGAGTCCGCATCAAGTCCTCATCACGTCCAGATGCTTTCTAACTAGATGCAGACATCTGCATCCTCAGCCTGTGCATCTGTATGGTCATCTACATAGTTATTTTCGTGTACTTTTCTTCCAATCTTTGATTCTTTATTTTGCACAATCAATTTTACTCATTATTTTGCAAGAATAGCTTAAGTAGATTGTTAGCGTGCCTCTTCATTTGTTTGTAATTCGTCAAAACTACATGATTTTAGGCCATATTATCTTTAGTCTCTTCCTTTTTTATAATGACAAACTAATGATAAAAAAATGGATTAAACCAAACTTCACTTGAATACACACACACACACACATATATACATATATATGTATATACATATATATACATATACATATATATATATATATATACACATATACATATATGTATATACATATATATACATATACATATATATATATATATATACACATATACATATATATATACATATATATACATATACATATATATATATATATACGTACATACTCCTCCTGAATGCATACGTAAGTACATTTATAAAATACGATTTTCCATGTTCCCCTTTAGATATATCATTTTTTTGTCCAAAATCATATTCCATGTTCCCCTTAAATATATGTATATATTATTGTTGTATAAAATCATAACTTCCATATTTCCATGCCCTCCATAAATCTCCCTTTTTAGCATCATCAAAAACATGAATGCTGAGTGGTATGAATGTATAATACAATGAAAAGAGAGGAAAGGAAGACAAATGATCAAGTGACAGGTAGGAAGGCAAGAGAGTAGGAAAGCTCTACGCTTGAGAGAGTTTTGCAATGCACTTCAAATGAATTGAGATATTTCAATCATTTTTTTTATTTTGAAATTTTTTTATAGAAGCTTACTCATGAAATTTAAGAGGCATTTTAGCTAATCTAAATTTCTATTGTCTTTAAAAAAAAGTATTTAAGATTCATAAACGACCAATTTAAACATAAAACTTTTTTCTCTAAAAAATACTTATAAACTATGAAGCTGGTTGTTTTTGTGAAAATGTTTTTGCTCGTTTTGAAACATTAACAATGCTTATAGGATATAAATTTTAAAAGAATAAAAAGATATGCATATTTTTATTTGATTTCTCATAATTGTGTAACAAATATAAGTAAATCAATACGTTCCTAGCATAAAAAACATAATTAAATAAGTATCTATTTTGGACATAACACTGTGATTGAAATTTTATTGGCTTAAAAATTCTTTGATGGAAAAGAAATGGTCTACAAGTTAAGTTTTCAAACTTAACTGATCAAATAGTTATTCTCAAAACTGAAGGGGTCAGAGGAAAATTACTCTCTCTCAAACAAGAAGGCTTCTTTTACCCCCTTGGTATTCGCGGGTCCGAAAGGCAAAACGGTTTTTTCTCGTTCTTTGAATTCTCACACACTTTCTTCTTCCCTTCCTTCCCCCATTGCAAGAACTGCTAACAACAACCACAAGAACAAATCAATATAATTCTTTACACATTGCCTCCAAATGAATTTCTGATTTCCGAAGGTTCGTTATGTTCTTCACCTTTTGTTTTGTATTCCGGTCCCATTCACAACACTCATGACACACAAGACACATAATATACGTGTTGATTGTATATATGCCAATGAATGTAACAAGACGTCCATTCTCTTTGATGGATTTATGGGATCATTTGATTTCAACAACATTGACCTGGGATTTTGGGATTTTGCGTTAAGACGGTTCGTTGAAGATTCGTAATTTTCTTTTTCTTTTTCTTTTTTGGTGATAAATGTGTAAATATCGGTATCAGGTTCTTGTTTTATGGATCTTTTTTGGGGAGTCGTTATTGTTATGAAGGTCCACATGCATGGTAAATCCATCGATAGATTCCAGTAATATTCACATGCTCTGGAAATGGGCACTGATGTGATGATCAAAGCATTGATATTTTTTCCCTTGAATTTGATATTTCAAGTTATTGTTCATTTGATAAAGGAATTATGTATAGAGCTTGTCCCCTCCTATTAGCTGACAAGTTATTGAATGATTGTTGTGTTTTAATTGTTTTTAGAGATCCCTAGCTTTTCTTCTACTGGTTGGGATTTGATTTCCAGCAAATAGAAGGAAAAATGTCTGGTTATGTGGGAGTTCTTGTTTCTGATCCATGGCTGCAGAGCCAATTCACTCAAGTTGAGCTCCGTGGGCTTAAATCAAAAGTACGTCACTTTATTGTTCCTTTTTTTTATTGTTTCATGATTTTCGGATTGAATGTGTTGTTCTTATGAATGGAATTCAGGTTTTAGAAATGTATACTAACACGGAACTAATTATAGTTTCTTTCTGCGAGGAATAATTCTGGCAAGGTAACACTGGGAGATTTGCATCCTGTTATGTCCAAAATGAAGCCCTTTAGTGAAATGTTAACAGAAGATGAGATCAGAGCTATCTTGTCTGAATCATCTTCTGACTTGAATGAGGAAATTGAGTTTGAGTCGTTCCTTCGAGTAAGTTGCGTTAAATCTTGCTGTTTGTATGAGTGCTCTCCTTTTTTTATGAGCCTCATTTCTTTTTCCAGTCATTTCTAAATATCCTCTGTTGCATTCATTTCCTCTTTCATTTTGGTGATTATTTATATAAAATTGATGAAACTCATTATTGATACAAAGTTGATTAACAAAATTCAAAAATCTTCGTGTAAATGGTAATAAAGTGTCAGGATATATACATATCAAATTGTGTATATACTTGAATTTTGCCTTAACACTTAACTTAGCCTAAGAGTGAAAGATTTCCAATTACCACGTACTTTTAAATCTCAAGATGCTGGAGAGATTTGTAGGTTATTTACATCTAAAGTCTGACAGAAACAAGCTATTGAATTTCTATTGTGATGCCAAGGCATTCTTAAACCTACAAGCACGAGCTACAGCAAAATTGGGTGATTCAAAAACTTCATCGTCATTTCTGAAAACTGCAACAACAACACATCGTCACACCATTAGTGAATCAGAGAAATCCTCCTATGTTTCCCATATCAACAGCTTTCTTGGAAAAGATCTATTCTTGAAGGACTTCCTTCCGATTGATCCATCTACCAATGCCCTCTTTGATCTAGCAAAGGATGGTGTTCTTCTATGGTACTAAATATCACCTGCTAAACAAGCTTATGATGTCAATTAATCTGATATTTCTATATATTTTTATCTCCCTTCTTGATTTCTTTTTTGTTTCACTATTATGTGCAGTAAGCTCATTAATGTTGCTGTTCCCGGCACTATAGACGAGCGAGCTATTAACACAAAGCGAATCCTAAATCCATGGGAGAGAAATGAAAACCACACCCTATGTCTCAATTCTGCTAAGGCTATTGGGTGCACTGTGGTCAACATTGGCACACAGGACTTGGTTGAAGCAAGAGTAAGCCTGCCTTATACTAAGTTATCTGCTGGAATTTTGTTTCGTAGTTATATTTATCCAGACGAAATTTGGTGAAATTTAATATACATTTCTTTTGTTTGCAGCCCCATTTGGTGGTTGGTTTGATTTCTCAAATTATTAAGGTATCTTATTGTTCTGGACCATTCTTGTTAAATTGTATTATTGAAACATGTGCATGATCATTGAATTTTTTTAACATTTGTCACTTTCCATATTGAGCGGACACCAGATACAACTGTTAGCTGATCTCAACCTGAAGAAAACTCCCCAACTTGTTGAATTGGTTGAAGACAGTAAGGTTGCAATTACTTAATTGATTTTGTTTGCTTAGTATTTTGTGCTAAATGTATTTCATTCTCTCTACATTTTGAGGTTTTGAGTAGATGGAAATAAGAGCTGTAAAACTTGCAGGATGTGGAAGAGCTCATGGGCTTACCACCAGAAAAGGTTTTACTCAAATGGATGAATTTTCATCTGAAGAAAGCTGGGTACAAAAAACAAGTTACAAATTTTTCATCTGATCTAAAGGTAACAGTTATATATGTGTTATGACTAGCCATCTCTGAAACTATTTTGGCTCTGAGGGTTTTAATCTTTACATTTTTCATGCTAATATTACTCCTGAGCCATTTATTATATGTTTTCTCCATGAGTCTGGCACTAGCAACTTATTTTATTCAAAGTCTCTCTTTGGGACTACTCTACAAGGAGAGTGTTATTCTCACAAACCCAAAGGTGTGCATGACTCTCAGCCATGAAGTTCTTTCATTAAGGATTCCTTTAGGAGAATTTTAATCACACCACTAGCTCAACTATATAAGGAAAAAGAAATTATTTACGTTCACAATGGAATTTCTGTTCAAGATATATACTTCTTTGAATATTTCTCAATTCATGTAAACTTGTAGGATCAAAAAGAAACTGGACAACTTTCTCTTAAACAGCATTAAAACTATTTGGAATGATATTTTAATGAAGGGGAAGCCTTGTACATGACTTCAAGTGTATGAGTTCAACTTCTTATTTCAACCTGGTGCTTCATGTTAGTGCTCCAAACTTTTTTCCCCCTTAAACTTTTGTTTCTTAGCAATCAATGTCGTTCTTGGGTTTACTGAAGAAACTCCTTGGTTGGGTCGGGTGTGACATATTTTACAGAAGATGTTTTTCCATTTTTCCCTGTTTGGTTCCATTGTAACTCAAGAAAATTCTTTTGGCTGGAAAATGTTTACATATTTGGCTGTGAAATAATTTATGGACCATTTCACGCTGAAGTATTTTTATGCTGCAGTACTACTTTGCCTCTTTCAAACAAACACGCTGCACCATCATTGGAGATCAAGGTGACAACCAAAACTCCTCTTGGACAAAGCAAACTGATGGCCTACCAACTGCAATCCTGATAAAAGCTTCATCCTCCTCTTATTCTTCTCTTCCTTGTTGCCTCCCCATCTTCTCTCTCTCCAACACACACCATGGATTTTTCCTCTCCCTTACACATACAAATCTAGGGATTAACTTGAGATATTGACAGAGAGAGGGGGAAGAAATAGATGTTAACAATGCAGCTAGTAGTGTAGCTAGTGGTCTTAAGCTGGGGCAATTTGCTGCTTTGAAATTCGAGTTTTGTTGTTGCCTTAGGATGTATTATCTCAAAATCAGTAAAAGGCATTCATATATTTTAGAAGTGTGATTAATTTCTTCAGATTCGTTTCCAAATACCTGAGTACTGTATTTAATCTGAATCATTTATAAGGTTTCTTTATTTTTTGAATAGACTTTCACTACCAAATATTACTGCAAAGACTTGGCTTTCGAAATATCTTTTCAATTTTTCAATGGGTCTGCTTTAGGTGCTTTTGGAAAGCAATTTTTGGTTGGACATGATGATAGTATGGGAAAAGCATGTACTACACACAGGAAAATAATAGAAAAGCAAATGCTTTCTTAGAAAAAGCTTTTCAGGAAAAATATTTTTTCACAGATAACATTTTACATCCTATAAATGGACACTAAATATTGTGGATAATCATGCAACAAACTACTTAAGAAAATCCAAGATTAAAGATCTCCATGATTTTTCTTACGCTGGAATTAGGCAGTTTTTTAAGATTAGCTCCCTATTTGGGAGCTGGAATATGTCAAGTAAGAGTCTTTATTCTTGAGTTATCTTATTAGAAATTAGCTCTACAAATTTTATACATTTTCTAGGATTTTCGGAGTCAAGGTATTATGGTGTTTTCTTTATTTGGAGGAAATTTTTAGTGATATGTTGGTTGAGTCTTGGTAGGTTGCCTAATTTTATTGGGTTCTTAAAATGGTTTCATGGTTGATTTAATACAGTTCAAAAGAAAATAGGCAATAGAATATTTTAATCACTGTAGGATTCTATCTTATGTAGGTTCTAAGGCTTATAAATAGTCTTGTAGCTAGGTTTTTTGGAGAGAGATGCGGTAGTCTTGTAGCTAGGTTATTTGGAGACAGAGATTTGATAATAAAGAATTCAGTAATATTTAACTTTCATCTTGTTTGTTTCTTCTTCCTCAAATTACCTAAATTCCCTTCTTCTTTACCTCTTTTTCTCCTTGTTACTGTTTAACGCTGTTGTCTACAGACCCAAAACAGCCAAATATCCCTTCATTTTTTTACTAGTGTTTATAGGAGATGTTTCCTCAATCTTGCGCTGCATCAGTGAAGCAAACAATTATGTAGGAGATGTTTTTGGGTACAGAAATGGTTAAGCTTGAATATCTTATTGTGAATCATAAGCCTTATCTCAATGGACCTATATAAAGTGATTATAATCTGTTCACTAGAATGAAAAGAAAGAGAATTTGATGATCATTAAATCAAATTTTAACAACATAATAAATTAAAATAACAGAAAAAATTAAATAGATCAGAATTCTGCCAAGATTCATTCTAGCAGGCAGAGAAAACAATAGTGCTAGTTTCACGCTATCTTCTGATTACAGGGTGCTGAAAGAATGGATTATCTGTCCTCAAGAGACCTGTTAAGTGAACTTTTAATTTAAAGGAGAATTAGCTAAAACTAGATGTCCAACTAAAATTACGTGTTCGAAATTTTGAAGTTTGAAAATAAAAGATCAAATTGAATAAAACTAACTCTTTGTCATCTCATAATCCAGATGACACTTTAACTAGAGCAGTAATGATAATAGCAGCTAAAATAGTGACAATGACAATGGTGCTAAAAAATTCACGTTACAGACTTTTTTGAGACTTCCATTTTTGCTCATGTCCTTTCTTACTCTCTATGCTTCAATAATATGAGAGATTGGCGGGGAATAATAGACAAATTTTGATTTCCTTTCTCTGGATTTAATAGTAAAATCTTACAAAATTGAACTAGAAAATACTTAAGTTACATTGTGTACTTTGCTTTCATATATAACTTGCCATAGAAACAATGTAAGAATAAAAGTGTCTACTGAACCTCACCTCATATGTCACTTTACTCCTTAAGGCTGTTCTATAGGATCATATTTCTAAACTACATTCTTCTGCAAATTATAAGCATTTACCTTGACCGTGTTGCAGAGGCTAAGATTTGCAATATAATGTCATCTACTTGCTTTCACTTAAGTAGCATAAGTACATTACTAGGGTTTCTGTATCTAATGTTTAAGGAGATATTGATGGCTAACAATTTTCAGGATGGAGAGGCCTATGCTCACTTGCTTAATGCTCTGGCACCAGAACACGGTACTACCAGCACATTAGATACGAAAGATCCCAATGAGAGAGCAAATTTAATTATTGAGCAAGCAGAGAAGTTAGATTGCAAGAGATATGTTACTCCCAAGGATATTGTTGAGGGCTCGCCAAATCTGAATCTGGCATTTGTTGCACAAATATTTCAACACAGGTAAGTTGGACAATTGAATTTCCTTTTGCTGCTCTTCAAGTATAACAAAGCATCCAGACTTCATTTTACTTTTCTAGCTAGGATCTTGATCATTTGCATTACTTTAAGCCTAGAATTTATGGTCTCTCTCAGATCATTTTGCAATTCTTATTCGATGAAATGATTTTATGTTGGTATGAATCACTTTCTACGTTTATTTTGCTGGTTTGCTTGTGATAAATATCTTTTATGCTTTCCTTCATTGGAAGACACATGGTGGTGATGTTCGATGTTCCTGATCCAAGTAGTCTGTTCATAACTATGGCAAAGAAATTATGGCAAAATGTAAACTATGAGGAAGAAACATAATGCATTTTTATTGATAGCTGAAACTCTTTAGCACGGCTGTATGGTTCTGCTTTCAAAATAAAAAAGACAAAAGACCAATTAAACTCATCACTTGCAACTAAAATCGTGAGAAACTTTAAAATAAGAAACAGTTTATAGCTTCAATGCTTGAATATTTGTTAAACAGTACTCAACTGAATAAAACTAATCTTTTCTCAACTCAGATGAAGATATACTTATTCTTTAGTTCCTTGTGCTGTATCGTCCCCCTAAAAAAATTATCATTTCAACATTGATCTTGCAATCAAATTTTTCTTGTGCATCTTCCTGTTTCAGTTTCAGTTTCTTTTTATTTATTTGTCTCTTTTTGATATGTGTGAGAAGATAGAGAATAAAAGGAATTTACCCTGCATTCCAATGATTATGACTTTTATTGCTAACTTATATTCTTGGATTTTTCTTCTCTCTCTATTTCAAGATCTCTCTTTAATCTCAGATTAATATACCTCCAGGAAACCAGACTCCAATTTTGTCCCTTTAAGATTGGACACTACCCCATATGTAATTTCTGGCATTAGATCATAGCATTCATATATGATAATCTGGACATCAAGCTGTATATATATATATATATATATATATATATATACACATATATATATTATTTTTTATCTAAAATGCCTGAAGTGGAAGGAATAATTTCACTCATATTCTCTTGATGTTTTTCACAATGCAAGGTGTTAGACCAAATTATGTGTAATGCTCCTTTCCTGTGGCCACTCCCCTCCCCCTCTCCAGGGTAGGGGAAGTATGTAGATTTTGATTAAATGCACGGATATATTGTAAAAAATTGAATGTTCTTTTGCAGGAATGGCTTATCTGTTGACAACAAAAAACTTCCTTTTGCTGAAATGATGACAGATGACGCTCAAACTTCTAGAGAAGAAAGATGTTTCCGATTGTGGATTAACAGCCTTGGAGTTGATACATATGTTAACAATGTTTTTGAGGATGTCAGAACAGGGTGAGGCTAATGCTTCTTTATAGAAATATAAATGTTTTTTGGATGTTTCCCTGATGTTCACTTCCTCATGAATGCAGATGGGTTCTTTTAGAAGTTCTTGACAAAATTTTCCCTGGATCAGTCAACTGGAAGCAAGCAACAAAACCTCCCATTAAGATGCCTTTTAGAAAGGTTGAAAACTGCAATCAAGTCATAAGAATTGGAAAGGATTTAAACTTTTCGCTTGTGAATGTTGCTGGAAATGACATTGTACAAGGAAACAAGAAGCTTATATTAGGTAACTTTTCTTCATATCTGGACTGCATATCACTTTCTCTGTCATATTTGTATGCTAAGTGATGTAAGTGATGATATTGAAGCCAATCCATACCATTGCACCCAGTGAAATATGTGATACACAATGCATACTTGACTTCTCTTAGTGCTTGAAGCTTTTTTCTCCCTTTTTGGCAACAAAAGCTGAATTTAATTGACAAAATTTCTTTCCCCCAAAATTGGGTGATGTGTTGCCTGACTCTTTTTCGAGTTTATAACAAAGAGGAAAATGTAGGACAGGTAGATAGAGTTTTCTTTTTATAGCTCATTGCAACTAAATGAGATCCAAGACTCTTTACAAGGAATCAAATCAGAGATTAGTGTCATGAATAGAACACTGTTATTGGAATTGTCAATTATAAAGATGGAGCAGCAGTAATGAAGGATCAGAGTAGTAATGATTACATTCTTTGTTCTGGCAGATTTATAGGCCAATGGTATGTTAATAGCTCAAGGTTGGGTTATAGTGTAGTAAAAGTTTTCTTACTAGCTTAGGCAGGAGTGATACTGACAAACTTTATGTCAAGTTGCTGTAACAAAAGGTCAAAATGCAATCTTAGTTAATTTACATATGAAAATTAGACACCATGATTTACTGTTATCAGAAATTTATCAGATGAGTTTGATAATGTCATTCATTTGAACTTAATGCATCTAATAAAAGAAGGCGATAAATTGAGGTGAGTTTCTATTTGACGCTTGCTTTGATGGAGGCCTGACCACTATTGATGCCAAACTGTAGTAAAAAAAATTTCAACTTTTTATCATGGGTAAATTTCATGAAATACTCAAGATCCTCGGCAAAGGTATGAATCATGCATAATATGATTGAAAAATGCATGGTAAGTGCTGCAGGGAATTAGAAAATAAAATGCATTGAGTTTTGGTGGGTCAAACCATTCTGTAAGGCTTCACATCCAACCACCGAGGATTTTTTTTTTATTTTTTATTTTTATGATTCTTTACTCCATGTAACCTTCCTTATAGAACATCCAGTGCATGAGATGAACTCTTTCAATCAAGTGTCAATTCAAAATAGAAGTTCTAACTCAATTTTAGGACTGCATAATTTTGACTGAGTTAAATTACTTCTATGCTTTGAACAGCTGCAAAAAGTTGAAAAAGCTAATGCAATGCAATAAAAGAACTAGCCTTTACCATATGTATCTTTTTAGGCTGGAGTAGACAAACTTGGTCAGTTGTGTTTGAAACTTTGATTTGACATTTCAGTTTTGGGTTTGTGGGAAACATACTGTTGCTCAATTTTTAAGTCTATTAGTATGGGGACATCCTACATCTCAACTAATTATGTAGGTATATCAAGAACAACAAAGTTAAATTATTTCTACCATAAGCATATCTTGCTTCACTGCATTGAATTGTTGTTTCATGTCATTTTCAGTGCCTTGAAATATTTGCTCTTTTCAGGCATTTAAGGCCACATTAGTAGAATAATATTTTTTGTGATTACTAATTTAGGTAACGGGGCTTGAAGCCTTTGATGAATGGAGTGGTTAGCTTCGGATGTGCTGTTTATAGCTTGTAAAAAAATTTAGGACATTTTGTTAAATCTAAATACTAACATCGTAGTTGATACATTAATACCGTCGACTTGCAAACACCACTTAGTTTGTTGGCACTCATCTTTCTTTGTGTCAAGAAAGGCTGAAAGGTGAAATTTATAGAGTGGTGGGGACAACATATCAAGGTCCATGTTACTCAGACTCGGGTATAGGAGTCCTATTTACACGGATATGCTAATAATTGAAGAGTCCTATATGAGTACACTAGGGCAAAGTGAAAAGTTGAGTGACATAGATCAAGGCGACACTGCTAATTTACAAGGAATGGTAAATGTTTGATTAATCTAATATTATGGAAGTCAAATAGGTAATTATCATCTATAATATATGGTTGGTTGATCATATAAATTTGCTTGTTTAGGCTTCATCGGCTCTTATCAATCCTAAGTCACGTGTTATGAGTGTAAAAAAGCCAAATCTCACATCGGAATCCCAATGAATTCTAAACTAGTTAAACATTCCACGAGCCACTCCACCCATTGCCAATTGACTTGGAGATGGAAGCCAAGATTTTACACAAATCAGGATTGATGAGAGCTTGTAAAACTGGAAGGGGCTTAGTGGGGCCTATGAAACTGAGGGGGGTTTTATTGGAGCCCATGAACTGAAACGGGTTAAGAACTAGAGCCCGTGAATTGAAACTTTCTAAGAAGGAACTAAGTTACATGTGGAACTGTGGATTAGGAAGGGAATAAAACCCAAAGATTGTCTTTGATACCATGTTGAAGAACATGTGCTTCCATCTTAAAATTAACTGACAATGAGTGGAGTGATCTATGAATTTTATTAATTAGTTTAGAATTATTTAGTTGCAAACTTCTCATAGTCAAACCTGATACTGATATCCATCGTGTACTTAACAAAATACTAAATTATATTTAATAATTAATTAGTAACAGCTTTTATTCTAATCCCTCCACATCTTGAGCCCAACTATTATACTGAAACTCAAGTCCTTATCTTTTTCCAAAAAATCTCTTCATCTTCATTTGTTAGTATATCATCTCCTCAAGTATCCAATCTCATCTACTTCTTTTCCTCTTCCTCTTTTAGGCTTTTGCCACATATAGTCAGCAAGCCCAATTTATTTGGACAATATCCGACACATATCCCATACCCTTGTTAGTGTCGTGTTGTGTCGTGTCGACATGGTATGGTCGGGGTAAATGGAGAGTCCATGTAACATAAGTGCGTAGTACCAAAATAGTACATATATTATGAAAGGGAATAGTACAAAACTTAATTGGTTAGGTTATCTGATATTTTTAACATGCAAATCATTGATGATGCGACATGGATATGACAAATCCAACATTTTCCCATGCTTTACTACCATGTATTATGATTACTTCATGTTTAATTGTTTACGCAACATTTTACCTGCCGTAACAATACTTGGACTTTCCTCACAAAGTTGCATATTGATAAATTCTGTGAAAGCCATAAAGTTGAATGTACAGAGACAGACCTCATTGGGCAACTTCACAGAGAGTTTTTGAATCATCAAGTTTCTTAGTTAAATTTTTGCTACATTATCTTTCACAGATGCTTTGTTGTTCTAACAGAGTGAGTTTACATTATTATGTTAATTATATTGGAAAAGTAACTCCAACTGTTTTCTCTCCTTCCAACGTGTCTCCCCTGTTCAGCATTATTGTGGCAGTTGATGAGATTTACTATGCTCCAACTGTTGAAAAACTTGAGGTCACACTCCCAAGGAAAGGAGATAACTGATGCTGACATATTAAATTGGGCAAACAGCAAAGTAAAAAGGGCGGGTAGAAAATCCCAAATGGAGAGCTTCAAGGTAATCAACAAATTATTTGACCTTGTATTTGTAATATCACTTTCCACAAGACATTAAAATGTGTAGTTGTGATGCATTCATAGGATAAGAGCCTCTCAACTGGGAAGTTTTTCCTAGAACTTCTCAGTGTTGTGGAGCCAAGAGTTGTCAACTGGAGCCTTGTCACTAATGGGGAAACTGGTATTTATTGTCGAGACATTTCTTATATGATTTTTTAACGGATTAAGCAGTCATTTACATTTAGTTGCCCAAGTCCCACCCCCCCAGCCCTCCCCCCAAATCCCCTGCTGAAAGCAATTGGAGAGATTTCACGTTGTTTTCTGTGTCTTTGCCTTTTAAATGTGTATTACTGGAATTGGAATAGTTAAAAGTATAATTTTCTATCCGATGATAATGATAATTGATGATGACTTAATTTTCTATCCTATCCTAACGATAATTGATGATGACTGTTCTTGCAAGAGCAGATGAGGACAAGAAACTAAATGCAACTTATATAATAAGTGTTGCTCGAAAGCTTGGCTGCTCCATCTTTTTGTTGCCTGAGGATATTATGGAGGTAAGATTCCAGCAAAGAGGTTGCTGCATATTTGTGCATCGCTGCTGCATTACAGCTATTTCTTTTTTTGATAATGTCAACTATTTGGGGCGCTTTATGGGTTTTTTAAATTATCTCATTAAATTATTCTCTTCATGAGTACTTGCTGCTTTGGATCATTAACTAAGAAGGGTTATTGACCGAACTAATACACCTATAGCTCAACATTGGTAGTCCCATACACTTACAGTTCGAGAAGGCCTGCATTTACTGTAGTCTGTTTAAAAAACCAGGATTTTGTTTTCTTAATTTGGGTTCCTTTTGCAGAATTTCTTCAAGGTGATCCTTCTGTTTTTCATCTTTCTGCTTTTTGTTTACTTTTTCTCCGTCTTTCACAGGTGAACCAGAAAATGATTTTAACTCTTACAGCAAGCATCATGTACTGGAGCCTACAGAAGAAGTCTGGGGAGTCTGAGTTAACCCCTATAGAAGGTAAAATCGCTTCTGAGGGATCCATAGCGGATTCTACAGATGGTGAGAGTGAGTCAACATCAACCCCGTTACACGGGGAGGTACCCTCATTACACGGGGAGGAACATTCAATTACTGAGAACGAGTAAAAAAATGCTGCAGAAATATTTGCTTTCAAGAGGATAAGTAGATTTAATCACTCAAGGTAGTTGACATAAACATGCTCTTGCCGATTTTTAATTAAGGGGGAGGCGACCTTCACAAATTAGTGAGGAGAATCGATGCAACTAAGAAGGCTCCTGTAAATTTTGATGTAAGCTGACTTCGTGATTTTCGAATGTATAGAAAACGAGAATTATCACTTTCGTTTCCAAAAAGTGAGAAAGATCTGAAATTTGCTATTACATTATTCCTGGTAACATGGGATCATCGTAAGAATACTAAGTTTACAATTTAAAGGCATTAATGATCTCATTGGATCTAGAGATTTTGATATCTGACAGGTCGAACGCTGTCTTTTTAACCTTGTTTACTTGATATTTTAAACGAGCAGTAAGTGTTTAAGCACCTATTTTCCTTTTCAACTATTACATATGCATGGGAAATGCTGTTGTAAAAGTTCAAACTTTTTTGCCTGCTGCAGCATAGAGGTTCTCAATCAGCATAAAATTTGCCCATGAGTAATTTTGATTGTGTGCCGATCAGGGACTGAAACAATAACTTTTCTTGCATTTTTTTTTTTAAAAAATTGGCCTGGTCAAAACAAGATTATAACTTGATGTGGCGTTAAGGTTTGAAATCTTTTCTTTGTTTAGATTTACCTTTGATATCAAAATGTCTTCCACAGTCGGCAAAACCGGTTGATATGATTGTAGAATGACCTTCATAAGCATCATAAAATGCTTATCCAATTGGAATCTAGTCCCATCTTTCTTGTCAAGTTGAGCACTTTTAGCCATCATGTATTCATCTCACTATTTTTTACGGCTACTTTTCCATAACACAATTGGTATTAACAAAAAAAACTACATTGAAAATAGTGATCTAAAGGGTTATTGTTTTCCTTGCTCGAAGATTTACTTGTGTGTAACTTTGAAATAATATTCGAAATTAGATCATCATTAAAAATGCTAGAATTGTTATTTTAGGCATCATGAGGAATGAAAGAAAGGAAAGGATATTGTGGCAACAGAATAGAAAGGAAAATTTGAGATAAAAGGGAAAACAAGAAAAGGAAAGTCTAACTTAATGTTTGGAGAAATGAAGTAAAAGAGAGGAACGTAATTATGTGTCAATTTACATGTTTTATCATCATTTAAATATATAATTTATGTAACAAATTAGACTCAAAGGTTATTTTAGGATAAAGAAATATATTCATTAAATCTGTGTCTTTCTTTCCCTCTATTTCTACCCACGAATTAACTAGATTTAATCCTTCCCTCCCTATGCTTTCTTTTCCCACATTAAAATTATTCCAGACACAAATAATTATCCCTCTTGTTGCTCTCCTTTCGTTTCCCTCCCATTCCTTCAATTCGAATGATGCCTTAGTCTCTTGGTTATTGTTTACCTCTTCCCAAAAACTAGCAAACTAACTTGGGTTTTGAATTTGACAATTTTAGCGATCCAAATTACCAGCTTACCACATTTTGGAATCATAATATCAACTTCGAATTTATAAGTATTTTAAGGTTCCTTCTTAAATCAATTTCGTACTATGGTGAGAAAATTTGAATCTCCAAAGGCTAGTGTTAAAAGCCCAGCATAGGAATAAAGTTAAATGTCTCAAAGTCACAACTTTTGTTTTTTAATTATTCGACTGATGGAACAATGCAACCATTTCATTCAGATAATAAAAAAAAAAAAAGAAAATCAACCACAGAAGCAGGCATTACGACCTGAGGGTGATCATATGCAACACGTATTGTGAAGGGATAAGTTCGCACGCCACTTTTTTGCGTACAAAGGTGAGCAAGTGTTCGGTTATTGTTACGATTTCAGGCGAAATAAAAAAAAAAGGATATATCCTAGTGGGATAGGTCTAGAAAGAAGTCTTAGCACTAGAAAAGTGGTTTGACATCCGGTGTATGTAATAAATCTAGATATTTTCTGTATTATAGGGTAGAAAAAAATAATAAATGACATTGGAGAATGATACTTGGTTTTAGTACAAAACCTATGAGCCGGAAATCCTAAGTGGGAGAGAAATAGGGAATACGAATAAAGCAAAAACAAAAGTAAAGGAAAACAAAAACTCCAAATCGACATGACTATTGGTTTACAAAATACTGACAGACGGATTTGAGAGTCTCGATTGAGCAAAGGGAAAGCTATAGTCAACCTATTCTAATATATGCACTCGCCAAATTTGGCTATGCCAATTGCATAATTTAATATATGTTTTTCTAAGGTAATCTTGATTTATGTCATTTTAAGTAGGGGTGGGTATAGACCGGTTAATCGGTCTACACACATAATATTTTAACCGGAATCACTTGTACCGGTTTGCCTAATTTATGAACTGTATCTGACCCTCATTAATCGGTTAACCGCTTATCAGTTACCTAACTAAAGAGGGTTGGGTACCGCGAGTAACTGGAACTGTATAGTTTTAAGTTAATTTCACAAAATAAATAAAATATTATAACATAAACCTTTGCTCAAATTAAAAAAATGCTTATACAATTTCAATTACTTTGAAAAACAAGTAATACAAATTGAAACTCTTGCATCCGGTTTTTTTAAAAGTAAAAAAGGTTGCTGTTTTTAAGAGTAAAGAATTTATGTATCTCAGTTATATGAAAATAATTTTTTAGTTAACATCAAGAAATTAAATTGAAAGAAAAATCAAATACGATATTGAAGTTTTAAAATGATCTTAGACTTTATGAAATGAATTAATATTCCTCAATTCCTTTATAACATTACAAATATTAGCCTTTAAGATGTAATATGGACCGGTTCTAACCGTGGTTTTTGAAAATTGATACCCAGAACCGGAATTGCTTTTACAAATGAGGTTCGGTTAACCTATCCGCTTTCAAAATTCAATTCGATTACCCTCATTTTCGGTTCGAAATAGACCAGTTATTGTGGTTTTTCAATTTTTCAGTTATTTTTGCTCACCCTTAATTTTAAGCGTCAACTACATGAATGTAAATATATGGTAAAAGAAAACCTAAGAAGGATATAGGTGCTTAAAGGGTAGAGTCGAGAGGAATTCTATGAGTCAAGAATATCCCTTTGGGTTTCAATTGATGCCACTACATTATTTGTGATGTATTGAGTCATAGAGTCATAGGCCGTCACGAGAAATGCAAATCAGATATAAATAGAAATATTTAGAGAATTGTGATTTATAGGAATGAGTAATCAAAGAAAAAAGAATACAAAATATGGGAACAGGGATAAGACTCGTCACATAGAGTTCTCATCCTCATATAGGCGTCAAGGAGATTTAACCTTTAAATTTAAATACTTCCTTTTCATATACTAGAAAAGTGATATAACCTAAACTCAATGCCATGATTAAACTATATGAGATGAACTATTTTGCAATATCTAGGATGCAATAAAATAGTATATAAGCTAAAAAGAAAAAATGACAAACATTTGATGAAATGTCCTAACAATTAAAAAAAATACACGAACAGTGGAATAAGAATACGGGATGCATAAAGGTAGGTGAGTTGATTTTGTTTTAGGCTAGCCTTCGAAAGGTTTAAGAGAAATGGTTATTTTTTCACACCAGCGTTGGATTAGTGCGAAAGTAGTTCAAGCTATTGCTAAACAATTCGACTAACTAAAAATTAAAAAAATATGAAATATGTAAGCACGTAGGCATGTGAAGCACATGGACCATAAAACATAATATTCTAATATGCAAATCGCAAAGAAAGTGTGCAATACATTAGCAAGTAGTAAGTAGTGTGTTAGGAAATCAACATGCCAAAACAATTTGATGCAGCGGAATTTCAAATTGATTTCTAACCAAGATCATTGATTACCTATACAAAAACAAGAACGTACCTTTTAATGACGTAATTAAACAAATTAACCTGGTCAAAGATACGCGATATCAACCACAAGCCGCACAAGTGTCCGGCCTCTAAGGTATCCATACGAACACCTTCTTGGGATCCTCATTAGGATTGATCAACACCAAGTGAATATGCTAGATCCACTTGACACGTCTCCAACGTGAAGAAAATTATATAAAAGAAAAACTATTTTTTCTCATCTTGGTGTTTAGAACTTATTTATAGAGTAATAATTAAGATACCTTGTCTAACAAGAATTCAGTAATAGGTAACTCTTACCTATTAGGATATCTTACCAAATAAGATATTTAGTAGGTTTTAATTTCTTTCAAGAGGTAATTCTTCTACTACTATAATTTCTCTATTTATTAATAAGTCCTTAGGATTAATTATCTCACAAATTAATCCCATAATTATCACAAAATTATTTAAATCAATTTAACTCAAGAATTAGTTCTATTGTATGTGACCCTCTAGGTTCCTAATCACTTGGCAATAAATATAAATTATAATCTTAGAATTAATTGGCTTTAGTACAAAACCAACAAACTTCCACTTGGACTAAAGTCAATTTAGTCACAAGGATTCTAAGATTGGATAAATTAAACAACTTTAATTTATCATTAATCAAAATTAATTAATTTATATTTATAGATCAAGATTGGTCTCTAGCCAAGCATCATGACCACCCAAGTGTTAGGAAAGTCAAGTGATTGACTTTACCTATCCATGAACCAAATTCTGTGTAATTAACATCCTTTCACCATACTATATCCCAAATTAGTACAAGAGTAAGGTATAGGTGTCAACTCTTAATGTACTAATTATTATTCTTTCTTGTTCCCGAAATTCAACTCTATTTTTCAATAAATTTAGAACTTTTCTAAATTATTGACTAGTTTGCAAACATTCTTGAGTTGATATTTCAACAAGTGTGGCCACAATAGGGATATACTCTCCTACTATAAGGAGTGGTGAATCCTATATTGATCATAAACAATCAATTCATGTTTCTTATTATACCCAACTTCTATTGTACACATAAGCAATTACGAATTATGGACTAATAGAGTTAAAGTACAACAATTCACACTAAAGATACTCTTATGATCTCAAGTCAAAGGATCATTTATGCTACTTTCATGTAGAGATTATACCATTGGCACTCAAGTAGTTAACCTTATGGAAATCTCTAAGTGGATCAATCCAATGAATATGTTCTCTAACAACCCACCCATATATCATCATATATGCTAATCTATCCGCATTAACAATGTCCTTTATATTGTTAATACTATGATTAGGGATACTTTAAGAATAATAATAAATATTATTCTAAGGACTTTATCATTCAGAAAATACATAAATACATATTTTAAAATGATAAAATGTCATATCATTGTTATTGCATAAACAACAATCAAACATAACAATATATGAAATTATAAGTCATCTCCCACTTTGACTAAAACCAATCATTCATTTACTCTAAATAGAATAAATACACATGACTATCATGTTTCTTTTGGGATAATGCTTTAGTCAATGGATCAACTACATTATCCGCAGTGGGAAGCTCATCTACCTTTACATTGTTTCTACCAATTATTTCCTTAAATAAGCGGTATAGCCAAAATACTTGTTTGAATCATAGATGAGACCGTAAGTTCAATAATGAACTTCTAGATCCAACTTAGCTTCTAAAGCTACAAAGCACTTGGGCTTTGTTGTAGAATCTGTTACAGTGTCTAGCTTAGAACTCTTCTAACTAGTAACACCACCATTCAACGTGAACACAAGTATAGATTATAATCTATTATCATTCTTAAATAATTAAATGTTTACATCTATAAACCCCTACACTTCTAAAGTGTGAACTCCATAAATCAAGAATAATCCATTAGTTTCTTTTTAAGTACTTTAGGAATATTCTTGACAAATATCTAGTGATATTCACTAGAATTAGGTTGATATTTGCTCATAACACTTTGAGCATAGGAGACATCGATATCGTACATAGCATAGCTCAAAAGGGTAATACTGTGTTCCACAGAAACCCTTCCTTTGATTGTTCTATGCTAAACTTCTTTAGCATCTTATCTATATAAGTTAATTGAGAGACTAAGCAACCTCTTAGATCTATCTCTATAGATCTAAATTTCAAAAATAGGTTGTTTATCTCCTAATGTTTCATGCACAAATTCTTGAACAGTCACTCCTTTTACCGTTTTAAAGCATATATATATGATTTCTCAATACCAATATGTCATGCACACAAAGTGTTAAGAAAAATTAGTGCTCCCACTCACCTTTTGTATATACAAGGCTCGTCTTCGTTTTTGAGAAAAATCAAACTCTTTGACCATCCCACCAAAACGAATGTTCTAACTCCTTGATTTGTAAGTAATCATATTACTATCCATGTCAATCTTTCTTTTAAAGATTCTCTTGCATCGTATGAGTTTTACCCATTTGGGTGGTTCAACCAAGGTCCATACCTTGTTGTCAGACATGGAATCCATTTTGGATTTTATGGCTTTATGCCACTTCAAAGAGTTTACACATAACATGGCCATTTCATAGCAAGTAAAACCCATCATCAATTATGACTAGCACATCACTACCTCATTTATGAGAACTCTATATCTCTAAAGAGAATGATGTACTTTACTAAAACTATGAAGATTTGTGTAACTCGAGCTTCCGTTTGCGCCTCATCAATATATGGTTTAAACTCAAGTTCCAACTGTTATTTTTGTTGATTTGCGGTTCTTAAATTTCTTTAAATTCTACTTTGCTCCCATTGCCTCTTTCAAGAATAAACACTTTTCCTAGAAAAATAGCATGTCTTGAGACAAACAATTTTGCTCAAGGCAATTATAGAAGTAGCATTCTAAACTTTCTTTAGAATACACCACAAATAAACATTTATAAGACTCAGTCTCAAACTTGTTTGATGTGATGTTTCACATAAGCAAAACATCTTCAAATTCTCACGTGACTAAGAATTAGTTTTTTACCATATCATATCTTATATGAGGTGGTATCAATAAATTGTAGTTGGAACTCATTTAAGTGTATAGGAGACAATTTTAAGGCAAATTTCTAAAACTAGATTAGAAGTCTAACATGGCTCATCAAGGAATGTACCATATCGAATAGTGTACAATTCTCCTCTTTCATACACTCCATTCAATTACGGTGAATATAATGGAGTCCATTGAGGAAGAATCTCATTCTCCTCTAGGTATTTCAAAACTTGTGACTCAAGTATTCTTTACCTCGATCAAATCTTAGTGTTCTAATACTCTTGTCAACTTGTTTCTCTACTTCAACTCTAAAAGTCTTAAGCTTTTCAAAGATCTCAAATTTGTATCTCGTAAGATACACATAACCATAGCTAAAATGGTTATTTGTAAAAGTGATGAAGTATAAGAAACTATCTTTAGCCTGTATCGATATTTGGTTACAAACATCAGAATATATAAACCCAAAATGATCACTAGCACATTCACCCTTTCAATAAAAGGTGTCTTGGTCATTTAAACAAGTAAGTAAGATTCGTATATCTCATAGAATTCATACTTGAATGAGTCTAAGTATACATCTTTATGTAACTTAGATATATATTTCTTATTTACATGACCAAGTCTAAAATGCCAAAGATAAGCAATCAAATTTCGTCTCTTAATGTCTATGTTAAAAATGGACTTATCAAAACCTACCTTTGATAAATAAACTAGTATTACTTAGAATGCCATTATGCAAAAAGAACAACATTTATTCTTCTAAGTAATGGTAAATCTATCCACATCTGATGTGAATATAGATATTATATTCTTGTAAGCACTAGAATATATTAGCAATCCTTTAATTCTAGAATAAGTCCAGTTGGCAAAGAGAGTGTATAAGTCATTATAGTTAATGTAACAACTATTGCTCCATTCCTTACACATAGTTTGACTTTTTCCTTTGCCAAAAATCTACTATTCTCAAGATCTTGCATATTTGTGTAAATATGAGATCCAAATCTAGTATCTAATACCCAAGAATCTTGATTAATAGATTACTTTATCTCAATCATAAATATACTAGAAGTCAAAGTATTACCAAGTCTTATTGACTTCTAAGTCTTAAATGTGCCATACAATTTGCTTTCCAATACTAATTGTTTCTAGATTGGAAACATATGCCTATAAAGTTGTTTATTTGATCACACCTTTATACTTTGTCAAGGCTATTAGGCCTTCTCAAGACTAGCCTTGGGTTTCCACTTGACAAGTAATAAAGTGCCCCTTGATTCCTATACAAATAGAATCAGGGTAATATTTGTATTCTTAAGAACTATTCTCAAGCTTTATCCTAGTCCAAGAATTTCAATTAAAATGGAGTCCTAAAAGGTGGGTTATGTGTTCACGTGACTATACATTCTACAACTAGAAAATAAAGATAGAATATGACTTTATATTCATGCAATAATCAAAACCAAATAAAATATATATGGACATAAAAAATTTTTTTGGTTTTGCTCCCACTATTTCATTCAAATTAATATCCCTCAAAATTGATTCAAGAATTTTCATAAAATTCTTAGTGGGCTAGGATCCCATTTTAATTATTTTTAATCTTGAGTTAGCTCAACAAATTAAAAATAATTTCAACAGGTAGGTAACAATTACCAATTATAACTTTTGTAACTCCTAGATAATCAGGTATTAACTTTTGATACACATATCAAATATGTCTCCTAACTCCTTGCCTCAAAGACACATAACCTTGAGTTAGCTCAACAAGCCATGGGCTTTTGTTAAATCTGACCCATTATTCAGAGATCACATCTCATAGTATAAATACATTCTAGGTAGAACAACCTTGAGTTAGCTCAACAAGTTATCCGAACAAGAACTGTTTAAACTATAATAATGGAAGGCAACTATTCATGATTTAATATTTTTAATCAAAACTATTATTTAGAGATCATATCTCATCATAAACATATTTTAGGTAGAATAACCTTGGGTTAGCTCAACAAGTTATTCTAACAAGAATTGTTTAAATTATAATAATAGTTATGACATTTTTCTTTTATTTAAATCAAAACCATTATTTAGAGATCATATCTCATAGTGACAAATATTCTCGGTAGAATAACCTTGAGTTAGCTCGACAAGTTATCCTAACAAGAATTATTTATACTATAATAATGGAAATGATCTATTTTTTTTATTGAGAGATAAATTATGGTCTCATCAACATATATCATATATGACAATAAATATTTGATCAAATAAAGCATACAATATGCAATAAAATAAATCACATTATTTTGTCAAATATAAAATTAACATATAATATGTTATTCAAATAAAATAAATCTCATTATTTTATTAAATATAAATCACATATACAATTCAAATAATCACATTAAAGAATATATTTCAGTCATGAATCTATATGTATATTAATTCTAATCGTATTAGAATTGATTTAATTGAATAATTTGAAAAATTTTTGGGTAAAAAATAATCAAACAAAAATTATTGGGCAGCCAAACAAAGAAAGGAAGAAATTGAGGGGCCAATTTGTAAAAAGGAAAAAATTTTCCATTTCTGGCGGTCGAACGCGCCAGTTGACCATTGAATATTTTTATTTTATTTTATTTTATTATTATTTTTTTTACATTTTGGTTGGCATTGAAACGGCGTCATTCTAGTCAGGCGTGGTCAAACCACGCCTATTGACCAGAGACCTTTGACCCTTTTTTTTTTTTTGGTGGACGTTGTCAACGACGTTGTTTAGGCCTTAGGGTTTTTAGCCAAAACATGCACCGCTTTCTTCCCAACCACTCTTCCTCCTTTCGCCGGCGGCGGCTCTTCCCTTTCCAGATCAACATCCAGCGTGCAGCATCAAGCCATTATCCAGCCAGATCTTACTCCGGCCGGTCTACTTTTGGACCCGCGACGATCAAATTTCGTTGGATCCAAGGCCGTGCATCAGCCAAAACAACTCCTCTGGTGCAAGTGACCGCCGCGATTTGGACACAACGACATGTTGATTTACTCCAGCCGCGGTTAGAACTCTTCTGGCTCGTAGCCGGACACGATCTTGCTGGTCTCCTCCGACCATACTGGCTGATGTGATCCAAGGAGCACTCACACTTATTAGACTTGGACTTATACTTGGTGGACTTGAAGTGGCCGTTTATATGGATCAAAAAGAGTTTAAAGGAGTGATAATCATGCATGGAACATTTGAACAAAGTGCCTGGATTGTAAAGTTATATGGTTTTGAATTTAGTCACAAGCTTGCAATTTGCAATGTTCAAGCTATCACATTAGGCCAAGGATTCAAGCATTGGTTGTGGATCAAGTTCATCTACAAAGAAGGTCCAAAAAGAGTTGCTAAGTTGTCCAAAACAATCTTACAAGGGACTGGTTACTTGGACTTGCTTGGAGGGCCCTTAAAGTTGCTAAATGGAGGCTCAATGGAGCTTAAGGGAGGATGTCCAGCCCATGGTATGATTTTGGACGAATTTCCAATAGTTTTTGTAGTTAATTATGTTTTGGTTAAGTTTTCTAAGTCTTACAAGTTGTAACTTTTAGTTAGTTACCCAATTATGATAGGTTACAACTAGTTTTAGTAGTTTACTTTATTTTAAGCTTCTAGACTTTTCTTTGTAAGCCTATAAATAGGCATTTTATTGTTCATACGATTTTGAACAAGAATTATTTTAGAAAAATTGTGTGTTTTCTCTATTGTGAGAATTTTTTTGGTTCTTTGTCGATTAAGAACTACCCTTGGTCTTATCAAGCTTGCTTGTGGTGACTACCAACTTCGCTTAGAGTTTTTTCTTGTGTTTTTGATCAAGTCTTAGGTAACTTAGGTTAAACGATTGAACTCGCTCAACTTGGTTTAATCTAGCTTGTCTTAGGCGTGTTCATCTTCTTCAAGGGAGATTCAAGGCAAAACAACTCCACGTCAAGGGTTCCTTGGTTCATAAATCAAACGAGGTCTTGAGTTCAACGAGTTGCATACCTGAAATCCAAGACTTTCTTGGCAACACAACCGTGCGCACATCAAGTGGTATCAAAGCCATCTTCTTGGATTTTTTCAGGTTTTTCCGATCCAATTTTCCTCTTGGAAAATTCAGATATATCCCTCTTATTGTGTCTTTGTGTTCTTGTGTGCTATTGTGGCAAAGAGTTTCGAACCTAGTCATAATAATTCGTATTTGTGTCTAGCTTTTCTTTTAATTTTTGTCCATAAATTTCTGCAATTTTTTTCTCATTGTTTTCCATTGTGAAAAACATGCTTTAAGTGTTTAGAGTCGTTCTTGATTGCTTCTCAATCAAGAATTCTAGGTCAAGTGTGGTATTTTGTGATTCTTGACTGATTTTGGTGTTTTCTTGAATTTCTTGTGTCAAAAATTTGCAAGAAAAAAGGTTTCTTGAACATAAAATTTCATACAACTAGATTTCTTGGAGATTTAATTGTGTCTTTGGTTTTATTTACGTGGAAAAAAATAATCGTTTGTGAAAAAAAAAAGTCGTGCAAAGAAAAAAAAAAAGACAAAGCACAAAGAAAAAGAAGGAAAAAGGAGAGTAAAAAGGAGTGCACAACAAGTAAAAACCGTGCACAAATCTTTATTCAACAATTTCTTGAAGTTTCTTGGTGTTTGGATACAAGTTCTTGAACTTATTGGACTTACTTGGTGTGATTCTTGAAATCTTTAAATCTGTCCAAGTGTGTTCTTGCGTTTCTTGTGGTTCTTGAAGAAGTTCTTGAGTTTTCTTGAAGTTCTTGATAGGTTTCTTGAAGTTCTTGATAAGTATCTTGAAGTTCTTGATAAGTTTCTTGCACTTCTTGGTTTGTAAGTTGAGTTCTTGAAGTTTGTGAGTTGCTGGAATTTTCTGAACTGATTTCTTGAACTTTTCTGGTTAAATCTTGGAGATCTTGAAGCCTTGCAGTGTTGGTCAAAGGGTCTTCTTCATAAACTAGGGTTTTGATAGAGTTTTCTTGCATAATAGTTGTTGAAATTCGTTTTAATTTTTGGACGAATTTTGGCTGCGATTTTTGCAGAAATTCTAGTGTTTAAAAGGGTTAAAAAGGTGTTAGTTGGGTTTATATAGAAGTTATTTGTCTTTGGGAAACCAATTGGGAAAGGGAAAGTAGTTACAAAGGGGATTTGGAAACTAATTCTACAAAAACAAGTTGTTTCCTTTTCTTCTTGGCAAGTAGTGGTTCTTGTTTCCTTTTTCTTCATTTAATCCATGTTTTCCAGCTGGTTTTGGAGAGTCTTGTCCGTGTTTTTGACTTTCCAAATTGGTTGTGTGTTGGTTTTAATTATTATTTGTTGAAGAATTCATTTTGGAAGGTGAATTGGACTGTTGGAGTTTTATTTTTTACACAAGAATATTATTATTTTTTTTCAAGAGAACATTAAAAATCAAGAATTTTTACACAATTATACCACACATTAGGGTGTCTATTTTTGTGCTAATTCTTGATTCTCATCCATTTTTTGAATTATTCTCTTGATCAAAAACACTCGAAGCTAATTTTTCTTGGCCTCTACACTTATTCTTTACAAGTTGAGGTTGCTATAGGTCCTTGGTGGGATTGATTGAGCTGGTTCTTCATCAAAGAGCCTTCAAGAAAATTCTTTGAGTGAAAAAAGGCTTAGTGGTGTGCTCATTCAAGGATAAAAGCCAATCTACTTGCAAGAATCGAGAGCCAAACACTAAGGGAGTATTTCACATATTCTTGTTTATTTTCTTTTTTATTGCTAACGATTTTTGCTACAGGATTTTCTTTATAGTCATGGCCGAGCAAGTTGACCAAAAGCTTAAGGACATTGAGACTTTGTTGAGAACCATGCAAGAGGACTTTAGGAGGATCCATACACGCATGGATGATGTAGAGTCATCCGTGAAGGGGAAAGCAAGAGTGTTCAATAATCCGACCATTGAGGAAAAGCAAGAGGATTATGATTTAGATTATGAGGAGATTATCTCATGCAAAGAAAAGAGGGTGCGCAACCAACAAGATGGCAATCTTGGAAGTATCAAAATGAAGATACCTCCGTTCCAAGGGAGACTTGATCCTGAGGCCTATTTAGAATGGGAGCGCAAAGTGGAGCATGTTTTTAACTATCAAACTACTCTGAGGAGAAAAAGGTACAATTAGCTGCAGTTGAATTTACTGACTATGCTAGTATTTGGTGGGATAAACTTGTTAGGGAACGAAAGAGATGTGATGAGGAGCCCGTGAGGACTTGGCGTGAGATGAAAGCAATCATGAAGAAGAGGTTTGTGCCAAGTTACTACACTAGTGACCTCCACCATAGACTTCAAACATTGAAGCAAAGCTCTATGACTGTTGATGAGTATTACAAGGAGATGAAGATGCTCATCATTAGGGCTGATTTGAAGGAGGAAAGTGAAGCTACAATGGCGAGGTTTATTGCTGGTTTGCACATGGATATTGCGGAAAAGGTTGAATTACAACACTACCTTGACATTCATGACTTGGTAGACATGGCTATCAAAGTGGAGAGGCAAATCAAAGGGAGGCGTACTATAGCACCCTAGAAAATGCACATACAAGAGACATTTTTTTTCTTATTTAGGGTTAAGTGTTAATCCTTGATTTATTAGTCGGGAGATTTCTTGAGTTAATTAGGTTAATTAACTAAGATTTTCATTATTAAGCAAGGACATTTAAGCACTACATTTAGAATAATTTTACTTGACCATTTAATTTATATTAGAGTTTAAATTTTGCTTAATTTATTCTACTATTTTCTAGCCTTTTGACTACTTGAATTTTAGATCAATTTTACTAAAAAATTTCACTTATTTTCTTGCTTTATTTTCTTTTCCCTTACCTGAAATTTTGTTCTCTTTCTTTTCTTTTTTTTTTCTTTTTGGCCGAAAATTCTTTTTCTTTTTCTTTCCCCTTAGGGCCGGTTTCTCTCTCTCCCTAATTTACTCTATTTTTATTTTAATAATTTATGCCTTATTATTGTTTATATTAAGTGATAAGAGTTAATAATTTCAACCAATCAAATTAAACCAAATTACCACACTTGCATTAAAATCTCACTTTTTGCTTTACTCTTGTGGGATTTCTATTGGTCAACCATTTTTCCACCTTTTCTTCATTTCTTTTCCAATTTTCCTAGACTATTTCTTTCTTCTTTCTTGCTCTCTTGGCCGGCCATCATCTTCTCCTTCTTCTCTCATTTTTGCTCTCAACTTCTTGGACTTTTCTTTCTTAAGTTTGGTTAAATCCACCATAGAAAGTGAGGTTTTCTTCTTCCTAAGCAAGGTTCTAAGCTTGTTTAAGGTATGTACTATGAACTTTTGCAATTACTTTCAAGTTTTATTTAGTTTTGTTCAAGTTTTATACTAAGAATTTGATAGTAGTACTTGAAGATTTAAGATTGAACTGAAAAATACTTGAACAGTCATGCTGGACCAGTTTTAGTAAAACTTTCATAACTTGGTGTAGATAGCTTGGATTCGAATGATTCTTGTTGTTTTAGAAACTAGATTCATAGGGCTTTCAAACGGTATATAGCTTGCACGGTGGTTCATTGTGTATTAAGCGCAGAAAGCTTGCAAAGTTGGCTGAAAATTCGGTTCTGCGTAAACAGTTTTGATGAAGAGCCAACTTGGGGGCTAATTTTGAACCTGTTCTAGTTGGAATTTTAAGTGATGATCTTCACGAAAGTTGTAGAACGTACTTTCAAACCATGAAATCACAATTCCCTGGTTCTTGGTGGATTGACACCCACAAGGGCACGAAGTTGGCTGAAAACCAACCTTGTGCAGATTTGGGTGATGATTCTTGGAGTAGGAATTTTTAATTTGAGTGGAATCTTGATTTAATTTGAGTTTAAATTGAACATAGAAGTTGTAGAAAATGTTGAAATGGATTGGGTGGTTGATTTTTCATGTAGGGAAAAATTTTGGTTAGTTCGATTTTAAGGGGAAATGCTGCCGAAATTTTTGGTAGAATTAAAAGAAGAAAAATTGATAAGTGAGATTTTAAGCCTAGAATAGGTTCAATTGAAGGAAATTGAAGCGTAGAATTTTTAGAAATGATCTAGTGATAGATTAGACTTTCTTAGAATAAGTAAACCCTAAACCCTAGAAACCTTAAAACCAAAACCCTAGAAGTAAGTGGGGTATTTTCTTGACTTTTTCTTACTAAATTTACTAGGGGTTTAATTGAGTTTTTATGTTATTATTTCTTTTAAATTTCAGGGTCCGAAAACACATCACGACCATTTCACGAGATATTTTCTTAGGCTTTCAAGGTGAGTGTCTTTATGTATGCATGATGCATGTAATGTGCTATTTCCATTTTGTAAATATTATGCCATGACTGCAATCGCTATGTGATTAAATGTGCTACTTGAGGAAAGATGTGTACTTTATCGCATCTATTCCGCAACGTGTTACCTGCTTTCATTACCCAATGTGTTACTTGTGCTTGAGACGTCCGTGACTAACTTCACTGTTATTTCACGGATGGTCAACCCGGCTGCACGTGGAAGGACATAAGGTGTTGGGTGTTTTAGGGTTTGATGTTCTTTCCCTTTTGAGTTGTGAATCCTCAAAGAGGCCAACTCCGGATTGAACCTGCTTGCTTGTTGGCCCTCCAGGGTTGAGAATATCTCCCTGGATGTGGTAGCCTGTACGGAGGTTATAAGGTGAACGGTGGTTAGGGTTCTTGCTTGCTTTCTTGATAATACTGGCATGACACTTGATACAGACTTAAGCTATTATCTCAGTCCTAATATCGTGATTTCATGGTCAGTGCATGCTCTTCCTGCGGTTAAGCTTGCTTCCATAGATGAGCCCCGTATCCGCCATTGACTATTTGTTAATTGAAATGTTCATAACTTGTCTACTTAAATTGTCAATTATTTTGTTCAATAAAATAATAGATTTTTGATATGATTGCATGACTCTGATACTCACTGGGCTATTATAGCTCATTCCATTTTATTTGTTTTCCTTTACTCAGATCACCTGAAAAATTAAAGCTGGACCAACTGGTTTTTTATTATTATAAAAGTTTCAGTTATTGTAATAGCCGAACTGTGTTAGGCTATTTTTGTGAAAATCATGTATATTATGACACATATACTTTTGATGTGAATTGTACCTTATGTTAAATAAAATGAGTGTATTTTATTTATTTCATTTTATTTTAGTTATTTTATTTTAAGTTAAGTACGCTCGGACGTTTGCGTGAGTGCGTATCGAGACTTGGCGAGAGCTAGGCAGGCAATCCGCTAAGCCCTTTGGTGCACCTCTGGGTAAGGTGGGGCTGTCACAAGTACAAGAGGGTTCTCCACACCACAAAATCGTGTTTCATGGAGGCAAGATCAACCAAGAAGAGAGGTAAGAAGTGGTGATCAAAGTCGTTCCTCTACTCAACCAAATCGAGGTAATGTTGGAGGGGGAAATTCTACTTCATCTTCTACTTTTTCTAAAACAATTTCTAAGGGAAAAGAGATTGCTTCTAAGCCAAGGCAAAGGGAGACTAAATGCTTTAAATGCCAAGGCTTTGGACATATTGCTGCAAATTGTCCAAACAAAAGGACAATGGTGATCTTTGATGATGGAGAGGTAGCAAGTGTTGCCTCTAGTGATGATGGTGAGGAGATGCCTCCATTGGAGGGAGGAAGTGATAAAGAGGACGATACATGGGGAGGCGATCATGGAGAGATTTTGGTAACAAGGAGAGCACTTAGTGTTGTACCTATAGAGGATGAGGAGAACATTCAAAGAGATCATATCTTCCACACTAGGTGTACTGTGCAAAACAAGGTATGTAGCATGATTATTGATAGTGGTTCATGTATTAATGTTGCCTCTACTTTGTTTGTAGATAAATTAGGGCTTGAAACAAAGAGACATCCCAAGCCTTACAAATTACATTGGTTGGCTAAAACTGGAGACATGAAGGTGACCAAGCAAGTGTTGGTGCCATTCTCCATCAACAAATACAAGGATGAAGTATGGTGTGATGTGGTTCCTATGCAAGCATGCCATATTCTTCTTGGGCATCCATGGCAATTTGATGGGAGGGTGACCTATGATGATTTCAAAAATTGGTACTCTTTCATATGGAATGGATGTAAGGTGACTTTGGGTTCTATTGTACCATCTGAAGCACATGCTGATCAAGTGAGGATTGCAAGAGAATTCAAAGCAAGGGAGGAACAAAGTCAACTAGCAAGTGGCAAATCATCAAAAGAAGGATTAGTAAATCGTGTGGAGCACCAAAGAGTGGAATGTATGGATGACGGTTCCAATAAAAAGTCACGAACCAACCTTGAAGGGATGCAAATTGGCAGATCCAAAGAGAGAAAAGTGACCATCCATGATATTGGGAAGAGAGAAAAGAGCAAGAGTGTTATGCTAGTTAGACCTTTAACTCTTGTATCCATGTACTCCAAAGAAGAAGTGTACTTTGCTAACTCTCTTAACCATTCTTTTCCTAGTGTTTTTGTGGTGTTATTGTAGGTTAATGATCAAGGAAAAATGCCACATATTTGCTGCTTTAATGTTTAGATTCCTTCAATGAGTAAAGAGCATCAAATCGTGGAGAAGGAATTACAAAATTGTTCAAGTGCCACGACATATGGCAAGAATATGATGATTCCAACTGATTTGTGTCATAAGTTTTTATGTTTCAATAGTTTTAATTTGCATCTTAATTCTATCTTATATGTTTATTCTATTAGGGTAGGTAGTTATGTTTTGCATCTAATTTGTTTTACTTCATCTAGTGCAATTTGTCTTAAAAGTTCTCCTATGTTTTTACATCAATGTTTGGACGAATTTCAACATGTTTTATGTGATTTTCCATGCCAGAATACTTGTATTAGGGATCTTGTATTTCTTTATACATGTTGCCCTATACGTTTTGGTGATTTAGTTTTGATAATTTTTAGATTCTTGAGTCTATATTGCATCATGTAAGTCATTTTGTTGTTCTAGTTAGTAGAAATGTTTATGTTTTGTGTTGTCCTTATACACGAATTATAGGGAGTCATACAAATGATTTTCAATGTGTTTATCTTAAGTGTTTTACCTCAAAAATTCATTTTTCTCATAAGTTAGTTCATTCAAAGTGTTCTAGTGTTATAACTTATGACAATATTCATGTGTTTCTATTATATCGTTTGAATTATTCTAGTGAGTTGAATGATGATATTTTCCATGTTCTAGGGTTTGTTTTGGATAGTTCATTTAGAATTATTGCATGTTATCTACATAATTCATGTTTTTTACACTTGTAGTTAGTAGTTTGTATTTAGATTTTGGTCTTACGTCTTTATTTGATCATGATTTCTATTTTTTTCGTAAGTGTTATTTTGAGTCAATTCCTAGTTATATAGATGCTAAATCTCATGTTTTTCTTGTTAATCATTCATATATGTTAATTCTTTTTCATGTTTTTAAAGATATTTCTCATCTAGACATGTTTGTTGTCTTTAAACTTCAAACTGTCTTTACATTATCTATGTGTATTTTTTAGTTTTATTTTGTTTCGTCTTGCAAGAGTAATAAGTCTTTAACTACTTATGTTCATGCTTGCATTACACCATCTGATTTTTATGTGCTTAATATTCATGGTGGTTATATTTGCTCATCTATCAATCCTTTAGTTACTAATGATAATTTATATGAACAAACATATTCGAGGACGAGTCTTTTCGAGGAAAGAGGGATTGATGTGATCCAAGGAGCACTCACACTTATTTGACTTGGACTTATACTTGGTGGACTTGAAGAGGCCATTTATATGGATCAAAAAGAGCTTAAAGGAGTGATAATCATACATGGAACATTTGAACAAAGTACCTGGATTGTAAAGTTATATGATTTTGAATTTAGTCACAAGCTTGAAATTTACAATGTTCAAGCTATCACATTGGGCCAAGGATTCAAGCATTGGTTGTGGATCAAGTTCATCTACAAAGAAGGCCCAAAAAGAGTCACTAAGTTGTCCAAAACAATCTTACAAGGGACTGGTTACTTGGACTTGCTTGGAGGACCCTTAAAGTTGCTAAATGGAGGCCCAATGGAGCTTAAGGGAGGATGTCCAGCCCATGGTATGATTTTGGACGAATTTCTAATAATTTTTGTAGTTAATTATGTTTTGGTTAAGTTTTCTAAGTCTTACAAGTTGTAACTTTTAGTTAGTTACCCAATTATGATAGGTTACAACTAGTTTTAGTAGTTTACTTTATTTTAAGCTTCTAGATTTTTCTTTGTAAGCCTATAAATAGGCATTTTACTGTTCATATGATTTTGAACAAGAATTATTTCAAAAAAATTGTGTGTTTTCTCTATTGTGAGAATTTTCTTGATTCTTTGTCAATTAAGAACTACTCTTGGTCTTATCAAGCTTGCTTGTGGCGACCACCAACTTCGCTTAGAGTTTTTCTTGTGTTTTTGATCAAGTCTTAGAGTAACTTAGGTTAAACGATTGAACTCGCTCAACTTGGTTTAATCTAGCTTGTCTTAGGCGTGTTCATCTTCTTCAAGGGAGATTCAAGGCAAAACAACTCCACGTCAAGGGTTCCTTGGTTCATAAATCAAACGAGGTCTTGAGTTCAACGAGTTGCATACCTGAAATCCAAGACTTTCTTGGCAACGCAACCGTGCGCACATGACTAGCCATTTCCTCTTCCAGCAACAAGCCTTCCTCGAGATTTCTTGGTGGTGTAGGCTTGGTTTTTGGCTGGCCGTCTAGAACTTTTCTGGTGCACGCGGCCAGATAGATCTGGTAGCGCACAGTGGTTTGTTCCACCGGAATCGTTCGTTTAGCCGAAACTTTTCTGGCAGTTGAAGCCCAGATTTTTTTTTAATTTAATAATATTGAACAATATTCAAAAGTTAAAACAAAAATCTAGAAAATAGATTTTCATGAAATTCCCAAGAACGGAAATTTCAAGAAAAACTCTTCCAAACTAAAATTTGAAAAACCAAAATTTCAACCAACTTTCGTATAATTATTTTGAAACAATTTTTTCAAAATATAATTTCTCAAATTCATCAATTAAATCACATATACATACAAATAAGTTATTCATGACAATATATTATGTATAGATAATCAAAACACATCACTCTGATACCACTGTTAGGAAATCAACATGCTAAAACAATTTGACGTAGCGGAATTTAAAATTGATTTCTAACCAAGATCATCGATTATCTATACGAAAACGAGAACATACCTTTTAATGACGTAATTAAACAAATTAACCTGGTCAAAGATACGCAATATCAACCACAAGCCGCACAAGTGTCCGGCCTCTAAGGTATCCACACGAACACCTTCTTGGGATCCTCATTAGGATTGATCAACACCAAGTGAATATGCTAGATCCACTTGACACGTCGCCAGCATGAAGAAAATTATATAAAAGAAAAACTATTTTTTCTCTCTCTAATTTTTTGACGTTATATTGTATTTCGTATCAAATCTTGGTGTTTAGAACTTATTTATAGAGTAATAATTAAGATATCTTGTCTAACAAGAATTCGGTAATAGGTAACCCTTACCTATTAGGATATCTTACCAAATAAGATATTTAGTAGGTTTTAATTTCCTTCAAAAGGTAATTCTTCCACTACTATAATTTCTCTATTTATTAATACGTCCTTAGGATTAATTATGTAACAAATTAATCCCACAATTATCACATAATTATTTAAATCAATTTAATCTAAGAATTAGTTTTATTGTGTGTGACCCTCTAGGTTCCTAATCACTTGGCAATAAATATAAATTATAATCTTAGAATTAATTGGCTTTAGTACAAAACCAACATAGTGTCTGTCTATTACATGGTCCTGTAACTTCCTTCGTAAAAGGAAAGTTATCATACGAGATATTACAATATTTAGACACATTAAAAAAGAAAGAAATCAATAACATAATAAAATAGCAAATCAAGTTAATCAAATAATCACTTCATCACGCAAAAAATAATACGCAAGAGTTTAGATTTACCTCTCTTAAAAATAGGCACTCATTATTGTCTAAGGCTCAAAAAATAGATATCATGATACCATTATAAAGAAATCTAATTCTAAAAGAGCACACAAAAAAATTAAATAAGTAAAAGTCCTGAAACAAATCACTACTTACTGATCTAATAAAACATGAAAAATGAATAAAAAATTAAGGAATAAGTAAAAAGCATATTTGAGAAATGTAGGAAGCATTTTAAGAATATAATTCTAATTGAAAAATTAAAAAGCTATCAAGGGGTTTAATTACAAAAATAAAAAAAATATTAGGGAGTAAAATGAATATCTTGTAAATTTTATGGGTCCAAGTGTTCCAAAAGCTAGGGTTGAAAAAGAACTCCAAGAAATTGTTGTCAAAGCGTAATTTACATTAAAATGTGGTATTGCATAGAATTATCCAAGTTGGTGTATCAATATGCAGTTATTTGATGTAGAGAAGTATAGATGGCCAAATTGGACATTGGCTGAAGTAGTGAATAATAGATGCCATAGAGAACTCTCAAGCAAGACAAAATTGAACCCAAAGGAGCAAGTGGAGGCAATCACTTTTTGCAGAACTCATTTAAAAAAAAAATGCTGTAAAAAATAAAAAACGAGATAAGGAGGGAGACAAACAAGATGAAGGGTAAGAGAAAGATGAACAAGGTGAAGACCACTTAAAGGAGGAATAGAATGAGCCATCTGTGAAGGCTTATATTCTACCCATGCCATTCTCTGAAAGGCTTTTAAAGGCTAACGAGGAATTTGATTTTCATAAATTTGTTAATACTTTCAAAATTTTATATATTAATGTACCTATTGTTGATGCAATAACAGATATTCCATCATATGCGAAATTCCTAAGGGAAATTATGTCAAGAAGAGAAAATTCATGGACAACGAGATCATTGCTTTGACTGAAGAATGCAGTGTTCGCATCCAAAATATATTTTCACCAAAGTTGAAATACTCGAGTAGTTTTTCTATTCTATGCACTATAGGTCGTGTAAACTTTTCAAAGGCATTATGTGATTTTGGGGCAGGTGTATCATCAATACCTTTAATTGTTGCTAAACAGCTTGGGTTGAATGAACATAAGTGAACCAACATCACTTTGCAACTAGCTGATAGGTCTACTAGACATCCATGGGGTGTACTAGAAAATTTCCTAATAAAGGTAGACAAACTTATCATACGTGTGGACTTTATAGTATTGGATGTTAAAGAAGATGTTAATATACCCATTGTTGTAGGAGGTATTTAGTATGATTTAGTGATAGCGGTCTAGTAGAATCTGATGAAGTGAACCGAAATGATGGATACACTACACCTGCACACAAGAAAGAAAGAGGCGAGACTATCCCCTTGATAGACCTCCGATGCTTAAGTTAGTGAGGTGTTGAAATGAATCTAGAAGCTCAATAATAATATGATCGTACCTAACATATTGACCTTTGATAGATTTCTGAGTGATTTTTATATTTTGGAAGAGAGAGAAAAGAGAACTATGAATAGTGGCTCCACTTGGTACCTAGTCTGTCTCCTATTTTATCAAACGCTCCCTAGGTACAGTTTAGTCTTGTAGGTGGTTAGTATGTCAGTAGTTTAGGTAGGATGTGACACTATAAAAAGTAGTTCAACGATATTGATGAATAATAAATTTACCAATTATGTTTTATTAAGTATTTTTGGTGTGATTATAGTATAATCATAGTAATTTTGGTTACAAATGACTCATTTTTTTACTTTTCCAACAAATTAGGGTTTTCTCCCAGAATTAGAGTTTTGAGGTGGAATCATTATTTTGAGCAAATTAATGCATAATTTTTTAATATTTTTGTAGATTCATCATACTTAAACTCAATGTGGATCAATTAGAGTCAAGGTGGATCAAATTCAAAGAAGATTCAAGTGATTAAGTTGATGAATTTCTTGGAGAAATACTTAAAGAATTAATTGTGCAAAAATGTTTGGAACACTTAATTCTTCACCAAAAATACATAGAAATGATTGGAACAGGTCTGCACACATGGATGCTAGCTCAACAAAATCTGAAAATCATATGGGGTCCATTTCTAGTGATCCGCGGGTGGCTGACCCGCTAATCGCACCTGCGAATCATCACTTCGACTGATTTTTCTAGGGCTGCAACTTGCATCAATTTTTAGCTATTTTTGTGGAAATTTTTAGATGGAGATAGGGTTTTTCAAGCTATAGATTTCATTGAGAACATAATTGAAGACTATTTTGCTAATTTGGAATCTCAAGAAGCATATTCATCATTACCATGCATTTGAATGCACTTGCAAGTTAGAAAACAACTTGAAGAACATTTTTCTATAAATAGAAGTTATTTGTAATGCATTTTAACAAATTTAGATGGTTAGTCATAGAGAGAAATAGCTTAAAAGCAAGATAGTTCTAGTTTTGTAAGAGAGTTAGTAGAATTCTCTTTCTATTTCAATAGAATAGTGGAGAACATTGTACCAAAACTCTTGAAGTTCAACTTTTGGAGGTGAAATAGAATTGAAGCTTTGTTCAAACATTTGGTTGAGCAATTCTATATTTTTCTCTTTTATTTTCAATTGTCGAACATGAATTCTTGCTTTGAACTTGAACTTTTAGTTGTTTTAATTAGTCAGGATTCACTAAAGGTTTCATCTAGAATATAGATGAAACTAATGAATTTGAAAGCATGACTTAAAGTATCTTAACGTGCTAAGCTTGTTCTTGTTTGTTTGCTTGTTCAAGATTTAACACTTGCATTTGCATGGCCAACATAAACCAGTCATTTAGTTGTTACTTGACATTGAGAAATGAATTTAACAATGAGAAATGAATTTAACAATGAAAAATGAATAAGTAATGCTTACGTTTTCATATGAGAATAATGAATACTTAAGTGAATCATTACTATTCATGTTTCATAAGATTTCATCATGAGAATAGTTGGAATCTTGTCATGCCATAGAGAGATATAGTTATGACTCATATGGAATTGGATTTTAAATAAGGCAAGGTAAAACTTAGCAAGTCATTCACATATTCATTAGTGGATTCTATGTTCTAGGTTCTTTGCTATTAAATTCATTCAAGTGTTTATTAATCTATACACAAGCATACTAGTTTCCTTCTTCCTCCCGTTTCTCCACCTTTATTGGAGTTTAAATTTCAAATTTTCTCTCACCATTTTTTGGCCAGTTTCTGGTCGGATTCTCTGCTTAACATGGCTGCCCTTTAGCCTATGGTTGAAGGGCAATCTTCTTCCATTAATCGATTGTTTGCGAATATGGTTCAGCAGTCGAATCCTTCTCCCATTAAGTTGAAACCTGCGTCTGTCTTCAAAGGCAAACCTGTTGTATCTTTTCCATTGGAGGATATTTTAAAGCTGTCTGCACCTTTCAAATATGCACTCGTTGTGAAGTTCTCCCATGGACACCCCAACATGGAGATCATTCGAAAATCCTTTACGACTATCGGATTTGCGAGAGCCTATTCTCTAGGACTCCTTGATCGCAAGCATATCCTTATTAGGTATAAGATAGAGGAAGATTTCCATCGATGTTGGCTCAAGAGCTTATGGCTGATCCAAGATTTTCAAATGCGTGTCTTCAAGTGGTCTCCAAAATTTAGACTTGACATGGAATCTTCTCATGCCCTTGTCTGGATCTCACTGGAAGCTCTTCCGATCCATTTTTTTTAGAAGGTCGCGTTATTTACCATTGCAAGTGCTGTTGGCAATCCATTGAAAATGGATGTAGCTACGACCAATTTATCTCGTCCAAATGTTGCTTGTATTTGTGTTGATATGGATTTGGCTAAAGAGTTGCCTCATCGAATCTGGATTCCAATAGGGGATGGTTGGTTTTGGAAACGTGTCACATATGAGGATCTTCCCTATTTCTGCATGAAGTGTAAAAAGCAAGGTCATGAGATGTCGACCTGCAAATGGATGGCTCAAATAGATAAAGAAAAGGATGGCAAAGTTGCTGGTAGAGCGTTCCCTAAGGTTGATACGAAAAAGTATGTCTCGAAGGGCATAATTGAGAAGAGAAATGATGGTGATTATCATATGGAAGCTCTGGATGGAACATGATTGATAGTAGGGAGCAACAGAAAGGTGGTTCGTCAGTGCAAGTGCAGGATGTTATTTCTATCCAAGTAAGAGAGAACCAAGTGCTTGAGTCTGATCAGGTGGGCAAGCCTGCTGGGATTTTAAACTTGGAACTGCTGGAAAAGCCACAGGTTCAAAGCTTTGAGCATGAGCTTAATCAGGAGTAGTTTAGTATTGTGCAAAATCAACAAGAGTTGGAAATTGTGGAGCCAGGCCAGCAGCATAAGGGAATGAGTACGCTGCATCAGGTTGAAGTGCAGCAGGCGATAAACAACGGGGCAGCTTCTCATAAGGAACTAATTGTGGAGGCTGAAGTGCGGGTTGGAAGCCTTTCTCCTCTGCCTTTCGAATAGAAAGCTGAAGGAGAGCCCATGCATCACAGGCTCGACTTTTGTAATCTGGAGGCTTCTACGCACTAGATTCAAGGTGCTCAGCATTTGGAAACTAATTGGAGGCTAGTGAAACAAGGGAAACTAGAGGGTATATGACCTAAATTTGCTTCAGATAGACTGTTACGATCACAATCAAGGTCCCTCTCTAATTCTTTTGAGGTTTTATCAATTGATTAATTTGCTTTTTTGGAACATCAGGAGTCTTTCAAGAGCCCTATATTTTAGAAGGTTGAAAAAGTTAGTTAGAAACTTTAACTTGCAGCTAGTGGTTGTTTGTGAAGCTAAGGTTAACATTGATAAGTTAATTGTTTTTCGTTTGAAGTTAGGACTGGATGGAGGTATGACGAATTAAAATGGTTCTGTTTGGCTGTTTTACAAATATGTATTTTCATGTTCTTTGCTTGATGAGTCTGACCAACATGTGTCCATTTCAGTTAGTTCTTCTTATTTCCCTTTGGTTGCAAGATGTCTTTTGTGCATGCGAAATGTACAAATGTTGAAAGATGCTACTTGTGGGCTGATGTACAAAATGAAGGTCCCGGTAATGCTCCCTAGATATTGGCCGGAGATTTTAACTTAGTGACGCATGGGGAGGAGAAAAGAGGGGGTATGCCTTTTATGGTAGCAGAGGCCTTAGATTTTTTTGTCAATCATGCAATCAATTCAAGTGTTTGATGCAAGATATTCAGACTCTCCTTTTACTTGGTGCAACAACAGGGACGGTTCAGCTAGAGTTTTCAAAAGACTAGATAGAGTATTGTTGAATAATTATTTTGCAAATTTGAATATCACTTTGCAGGTGCAACACCTATCTTGATCTCCATCTGATCATGCACCTCTGTTGGTGTCTGGCTCGTTAAGACTTGATGGTAAACCTCATCCTTTCCGATTCCTGAAATGTTGGACTGAGCATCCAAAGTTTCTCGATTTGGTTAAGCAGATTTGGTAGCAAGATCAGTCTGGACCTCCAATAGTGATGAAATTGGCAGCAATAAAAAAAGGAATCAGGCCTTGGTCGAGACAGACTTTTGGGGACATTTTTGCCAAAGTAAAACAGTTGGAGAGAAAGGTGGCTGATTTAGAAGCTGAATATGATGTGTAAGGGTCGACTGTGGTGCTGGACAGATTGCATGAAGCTCGATCTCATCTCAATAGGGCACTATGTGTCGAGGATAATTTCTGGAGACAGAAGGCACGTGTGAAATGGTGGAAAAATGGTGATCAAAACTCCAAAATTTTTCACTCAATTGTAGCTGAACGTAGACACAAGGCAATCATTCATAAGATTAAGAGTTCCACAGGTGATTGGTTATGCAATGAAGATGATATTGGGGCGGAAGCTACCAATTTTTTCTCAAGTTTACTCTCACAAGACAATGTATTGATGAGAATCGACTTGAGTTTCATTCCTAAGTTACTAACAGATGAAGATAACCTGATGCTTCAGCAATGGCCAACGGTGAAGGAAGTTCGACAGGTTGTGTTTTCGATGGATGGAGATAGTTCTGCAAGACTGGATGGGTTTACCAGAAAATTTTTTACAGTAGCTTGAGAGGTAGTCGTTGATGATTTGTATAAAGCAGTGACGAGTTTTTTCTATGGTGAAGACATTCCAAAAGGGATGGCAACTACTTTTGTGGTTTTAATCCCAAAAGTTTCACAGCCAAATGATTTTTCTAGTTTAGACCCATTAATATGTATACTTTCGTGAACAAAGTCATTTCAACAGTGTTGGTGGATAGATTGGCTAAAATTCTTCCTAAGGTTATTTCTTTATAGCAGAATGGCTTTGTTAAGGGGAGAATGATGTCTGAAAATTTTCTTTTAGCTCAGGAGCTTATTGGTGGGATGGCTAAGGGAAATAGGGGTGGTAATGTGCTACTAAAATTAGACATGCAAAAAACTTATGATCGTGTGTCTTGGATGTACTTGATTGATATTCTAAGAGCTTTTGGATTTGGAAAAAAGTGGATTGACATGACATGGAGATTAATCTCAAATTGTTGGTTTTCAATAATTATTAATGGAGCACCAAAGGGTTTCTTTAAGTCTTCAAGAGGGTTACGACAAGGTGAACATCTCTCCCTTGCATTATTTGTGCTTGCAGCTGAAGGTTTGGCATGAGTTTTGGATCAATTGCCTCAGAAGAGCAGCTATACTTCTTTCAGAGTTCCATTTGGTTGTCCTGGTATTACACATTTATCTTTTGTTGATGATGTTATGGTTTTTTCAGGGGCTCCTATGAGATCTCTACAAATGGTGATGGAGGTTTTGACAAATTATGAGAAAACATCGGGCCAAAAGATCAATTATTCCAAGAGTGGTTTTGTGTGTCATCCCAAAATGTCAAAGAGCAAAGAAGGTGATGATCAAGCTAGTCACTGGATTTGTGGAGAAATCTTTTCCCATAAAATATCTGGGTTGCTTTTTTTTTCTAGTAAAATTAAGAGTGCTTATTTTTCTAAGTTAAGTACCTCGACTGTGAAGAAAGTTATGGCTTGGCAGAATAGATTTTTGTCTATGCATGGAAGATTGATTTTAATTAAACATGTTTTATCCTCTATTCCATTACATATTTTGGTTGCTGCTAATCCTTGTAAGGGTGTATTGCTTCAGCTAGAAAGAAGTTTGGCCAGGTTTTTATGGGGTGCTGATGGTGATCGCTTGAAGTTTCATTGGATTAAATGGGAACGACTTTGCTCACCTATGGAAGAAGGTAGGGTGGGCATCAGATCATTGGAGGTAGTTTACAAAGTTTTTTAAGTAAATTTATGGTGAAAATTTAAAGAAAATAAGTCGCTATGGGCTTTCCTATATGCTCAAGAAATATTGCAAGTAGTTTCACCCTTTTGATGTTCAACTGGGTAGAATGGATTCCAAGACTTGGAAAAGGATGTTAGGGGTGAGCGAAGTGGCAGAGGACAACATTTGTTGGATGTTATAGGATGGTTCTATTCTCACAAATCCAGGAGAAGTGTCAGAGAATGACAAGATTTGGAAGCTCATATCTTTAGGATGTTTCTCTGTCAAGTTGGCTTTTAGTTGCATTAGAGAATGTGAGTCTTCTTCTTTTTTGTTTAAAAGAATTTGGAGTGCTGGAATTCCTGTGAAAGTATCTTTTTTTATGCTTCAAGTTCTTTATAAAAAAATTGCCTACGTTAGATTTGCTTCAAAGGTTTGGTGTGCATGGGCCTTCTTGGTGTTATTGCTGCCTTGCTTCGATTGAAAACTTTGAGCATATTTTTTTTTCTGGGGATATTGCGTTGAGGGTATGGGATTTCTTTGGAGCTCCTGTAAGGATTCGGGATACTTATTCTTCTATTCGGATGAAGCTCATGAAGTGGTGGCTTACTCCAACTAAGTGATGCGTATCTTTCAATCTATACCAAAGAAACTCTAGACAAGTGCACCTATCGCTCCATAGTATAGTATACAACAGCACCGAATATCATCTCACAAGGATTGGCAAATACTAGTATTTACTTGAGTTCTATTATCTAACCTAATGAACGCAATTAGACTATTAAAGTAAGAAACTAAGGAAAATCCTATCTAATCCACTAGAGTCAAAAGGGAACGATAAAGGAGAGTGAGAAGTAACAACAAAAATGACAAAATAAGTCTAGACATGGTATTCCCCAATTGCCTACTCAATGAACTAATTTTGGACTAATGCTATTACCAAAACTTGAATTGAACCTAAAGTCTCAAAATTAGACCGTAACCTTTCTCAAGAGAAACAATCTCTATCCTCTTAGTTGGTCAATTGGAATCTCTTTGCAATTAACCCCCAATTAGAAGCCTTAGGATTAATGGACTCTAATTCATTAAGTCTTTTCCAACACTTAACAATTGGGAGCAATTCATGGAACCCTATCTCTAGTGGTTCATTCAAATTGCCTTAATTTGTGAAGTGGTCTATTCATATGTGCAATCTCTCGATATACCCATACAAAACCAGCCATAGAATCAAGAATGCATGCAAAATCTCAATCCCATTAGACATGAAAAATCACAAATTAATCCAAATCAAGAGAGTAATTAGCATAAACCAACAATCAATCCATTAATTACACAAATGGGTTCAACCAAATCTAGACTACTAATGATTACCCCATAAGAATCAAAGAAACTACATTAATTAACAAAGGGAAATGTAAAAACTCATTCTAATTGAAGTTCTTCAATCTCCCTTTGATAAATTTCTGCAATTTCTTCTAGGTGGAGGAAGATGCAAGCCTTTTCTTTGTCCCTTGAAGCTTCTTCCTCTTCTCCCTTTTCTATCTCCTTCAAGAAGCTCCCCTTCTTCTCTTTTTCTTTCTAAGGAACCCTAGGTGAAAGATAGATTATGGAATCTCTCATCACAATACTCATATCACTTATTAAAATGATGTAGATTTGTGTCCAAGAACTACGCGCGTGTCTGCTCGTTGATCTCCTGCGATTACTCAAATTCTCGAGAAACTGCGGATTAGCCTGATGGAAAACCGCACGCGGTTAGTCACATGGTTTCTCTTCTTTGCACTGCCCCACACACTCTCGCGCGGTTTAATCCACGTTTGCTCTTTGGATAGAACCCACGGCGACAACCGCACATGGTTAATCACGCGATTGACCTTCTGTTCGGAAGTCGCGCGAGAAAAACACCCGCGTTTCTCTTCAAAGTGGTCCGCAGTTTAGAAATTTTCTTCACAATCTACTTTTTCTTCTTATCAATCTCCCTGCCCTTTTTCATCAATTCTGACCACCATTTTATCCTTGATCTTCTCACCTGCACAAACTTAGCGAATAAGTGCAAGTACATGGCTCTATTTTACTCCAATATGAAATTCAATAGACAACAAGAAGTAAGTCTAGAAAATAACTGGTTTGACCCAAAACTACTAAATAAAAGTGCTAAAAATACCTACGCAAACCACCACTTAGACACTCTAAACATGTGTGAAAAAGCTATTATCAACTTCCCCCATACTTAAGCCATTGCTTGTCCTCAAGCAACTAGTCTATACAAACCCAACAACCGACTTAGAAGGGGCACTTAAGCAATCTAATTCAAAGAACACTTTCTCCAAAAAGAACTACACGGACACATATCATACCATCATTCTTCTATTCAAAGTACTCATAATACAAGGGGAAGCAAGAGCAATTATACATTGAATTTAGTAACTTTCAACGCGATATTTTCACCCTACTAAATCTTTGCTAGTAAATGAGTTCCATAAGTAGCAATTGACACACAAGAGAGTCCGATTAACAACCATCATTACTAAAAGAAACTTATCTTCACCTTGAGTTGGGCCCTTCATTGAGTCATGAAGTACTCTTTTGACGCGAAGATCGACACTTTGAGGTGAAGACCCCAGGTTACTCGATGCTTCATTTGCTCAACTTGCTATGCATACTCATAATTTTGATGACTTTTGACGCGAGAATCGACATTGCCAAATGAGGATTCCTGGTTACTTGACACCAAAACCAGCGGAGTAACCCCCAAACTCGCATTTTTTTCTTTTTCTTTCTTTTTTTTAATCCAATTGCATGCAATTACCCTAGTATGTTCATCAATTAACCCGCAATAATCGAGTAGGGTCTAAATATCCCATTAACTTCATTAAATTCTCACATAATTACTCAACTTCACCTAATATACTTTCCCAAAATAAAAGACTACCAATGGTGTGATAGTGACCCGTAGTTTTCTTTTTCAAAAGCTTCTAAGAAATAACTTGGATAAGGTGCACCTTGAAGTCTGAAAAAGTTGATGATTTACTTGGAAAATTTTTGACAGAGTCTCCCCTAAAATAGGGTTAACTCCCTATCAATCAAAAATTCAGCCAAAGTAAAAATTCACCAATACAAAACATCTCAATGCCAAACAATACTACCATATTTTATTCCTTTCCCCATATTTAAGATTTACATTGTCCTCAATGCACGAGAAAGATAGAACAAAATACACGAAAAAGGAATAAATATGAATAAAGAAACTAATACCCCTCTTTTTCGTAGTAAGAGGCCTTTGTCTAGATGAAGACTACAGCTTTGCCACACTAGTGATGAGAGGTGTTCAACTGTAGCCACATGTCATAACATAATTATCCACATGTATTTCGAGTGGTCTAAGTAGTGTTAGGAAAAAAAATAAATAAATAAATTGAAAATGTATAAAAGAAAGTCAAAACAGGAAATAGACAAAAAGAAATAAAATTCTAGGTGGTTATAATTACAGGCCAATTTAAAGAAGTCAAATAAAGTAAAGAAAGCACATAAAGCAAGTACGGATCCAAATACAAATAAGTAAGAAAAAACGGGTAAGCAGGTCTAGGCATCTCCGAAATTGACTCCTAGATCTCCCCCAAAGCCTCCCTCATGTGGGCTACCTTGTGGTGGAGGAGGCTGCGCCTAATAAAAGCTCTCTTGCTGCTGGAGTGCTCGAATCATCTCTAACTACTCGTCTAATCTACTCACGATCCGAGCCTCCATCCCCATCATATCACTACATAGGTTAGCCTCCATCATGTCCACTCTCCCTATCAATCGAGTCTCCACTGTGTCTAGAGCTCCTTGCAACCTATCCCAGTCAAATGGGGCAGCAGATAGCGAGCCACTTGGGGCACATGCCAGGCGAGCTGGTGGTCTCGAAGATGATGAGCCTGCTTCTCCCATGTTCGTGCCTTCTTCCACCTCATCACCGCCTTCTTCTTTGTCTCCCCTATCTTCCATCTCACTCTGTAGGATTGGGCGTCCAATAATGGTAGAAATGAACTGAGCGTCCAATTTGAACTACACTAGTGTGGAAGTGTTGACATAATCATTTGATGTTATTCCTATTGCCTCGGCACCTGTAAGTCAATTTGTGTTTCTTGAAAGAGGCGAGTGAGTGAAGCGAGGAAAGTCTGAGGCAATTGTAGCCTTTCTTTCCCTGGCTACATTCTTCATATAAGATATCTATATACTGGGCAAGAGAAGTTTGCGTTTGTCTGCAATTGCTGCCAAAGAAGATGAGCTCCAGTGGATACATGTCAGAAGCACACACCTCATTCTTACTACTCTTTCTTGGAACCACATTGCAGCCAAAGATATACAAGAGGATATGCTACAGTGGCTAAAACTTGTTGGCTAGAATCTTCTGCTATTTTATCCTTCTGAACTCAACTGGATACACGTTGAACTTTGCAGCTTGAATTGTGCAATGTCCAAGTCGAGTTGACATAGAAAGCTTTCTTCATATCCACGTCTCGCCCTTCATTCCAACACTAAAGGGTATCAGCTATGGTTTCCCGATAAATCTGCATCCTAATACCCCTCACTGCAGACTCGATGTAATTCCCACTGTACTTCTTTTTTTCTTCCATGTTTGCATAGAATTCCTTGATAATCTCAAGGTAGATGAACTCCAGGAGGTTTAGGATGGGATGGCCATCTTATCTGGCCAAGATGCTTGGAGAGATGAAATAATTCTATCTTCAGTGCCACACTTTTCTCTTTTAAAATTTGTTTCCCCTCTTCATACCAACGCTGGTTTTCCAAAGAGGTAAACTACGTATCATCATATCTTTGTGCGTGTGTTGACCCAACCTATTGGTAGAATTGGTAGTTCTCCTCTTCCTTGATGATATTGAGGCCATTTTTACCTAAAAAAGTGTGTTTCACCATTAAGCCCAAAACACATATTCATTGACATGCCTTAACCCTTATAAGAGTCACTAGTTTTCCCCCATATATATATATACTCACCACATCACAAGTGCTCAAATAATCACTACAAAACTAATGCAATTTAAACCACATTTGTTTATTTAAGCTTTCATGTCAATTTCTCAGCAATTTTTATCATAGGAAAATGCATGATTAGATACTACATTCAATCATTCAAGAATTTACTCAACTATCATGGTGATTGGTGCCCAAAATTTGACTTCGAAAAATTATAAATACCCAATCACCAAGTAATTTTCACAATGACATAAAATACAAATCTCCAAATTGGACTCATTGCCCAGCAATTGAATTACTCAATAAAATGTCATCTTATCTCACTCAATTACCAGCCAATTCAAACATATATAGCTCAATTTCAAACCAAAATTACCAACATCAAGCACTATTGGCTAAAATTCCTACATTTAATCATTTAAATCGAAATGAAGCTAAAAATTGACTAACTCATGATTTGAATCTAACCAAGCAGACATAAGTATGAGAAATCACATTTGAATTAAACCTTTAAAGTATCAACACAATATTTTACCACAGTATTCTCACAATAATCTAAGAGAAATTGCACAAATTAATCAATTTTTACCTCAAATGCAATGAAATAAACACAACATGAGTGGGGTTTACCTAGTAGAAGCACAACTTGTGGTAAAAGTAAGAACTTTTTCTTTGGAAGAATGGTTCTCTCCAAAAACCCACTTCTTTGCCCAAAAATAATGCAACAAAACTTGTACAATCCAATTAAGGAGGGGTAGAATGTGATGTGTGTACAGTGTTTAGGGTTGAAAAATGGTGAAAATCAAGGGAGTAGAGGTTGGGTTTTTTGTGTGTGAGAGAGAGAGGAAGGGGAAGAGGGAGGAAGAAAGAGGGAAATGGGAGAAAAGGTTGCATCTGTTCTATTTTTTTCAAAACCCGACCATCACCCGCGCGCATTTTATGAAGAGAGTCCGTGGTTTCTCGCGTGGTTTCTTGATAATATCATTCTATAGACAACCCGCGTGATAATCCGCGCGCAAATGTTCACGGGGTTTATCATATGCAATAACATTCAAGAGACAAACGCGCAAGGGTGTACGTACGGTTCCTTGTTAAAAAATTCAAAACTTTCTGGATACAAGCGCGCAAGGGTAGATCCACATTTCTTCATACAAATTATCAAAGCTTTTGGAAATGAACCGAGGATGGAAACACGTGCGTTTTTACGCGCAATTTTTACAATGAAAATGAAACGTTTGAGAAAACACGCAAGGGTCCATGTGCAGTTTAATTGGCAAAGTTTCTGGAAACAACCCACGTATGAAACCATGCGCAGTTGTTCACGCGGTTTGTTTCTCGCGTACACAACCGTGAATGTTCATGCCTGCGGTTTCAATTGCCAAAGTTTCTGGATACGAACCGCGTAAGGAACCGCACATGGCCTGATCCGCGGTTTTTGTCCATAAGAAATAGATCAAACATGCGGCAGTGAATGATACTTAGCCAAATTTTCACCTAATTACACCCAACCGTAGTTCTCCTAAATACAGACATGTATCTCACACTCTCAAACCAACACAATGGCACATTCAACTAGTGAAAAAATAAGAAATTTAAACGCAATTCAGTGACTTTTTCAACAAATTGGTGCACTTCCCTTTTCTCATATTATATCCCTTGTGCAGTAGTAAGTCTTAATTTTTCCAAATTGACCTGCAATCAAACATGAACCACTTTCACACATCAACAAAGTCAAGGTTATTCCAAGGAAAGAAAAGAAGAATTAAGAAAGAACACTAAAAACTGAGTTGCCTCCTAACAAGTGCTTTGTTTAACGTCGTTAGCTCGACATTCTTCAAACAGTTTATGATTGAGGACTAATGAGGTAGAAAGCCTCCTTCCGTGGCTCTTCAATATCTTGGCCTAGGTATGGTTTTAACCTTTGTCCATTCACTTTAAATGTCCCCTTTTCCTTGTGTATAACCTCTACAACACCAAATGGAAAAACTTCGTTAACCACAAATGGGCCGAACCATCTAGATTTCAACTTACTTAGAAAAAGACAAAGTCTTGAGTTCAATAGCAACACTTTGTCTCCCGGCTTGAATTCCTTGGGATGCTTTCGTCCTTTCCTTATAAATTTTTGAATTCTCATACGCCTCACGACGCCATTCCTCAAATTCGTTCCATTGCATAATCCTCTTTTTACATGCATATTGTAACTCAAAATTCAGAAATTTAATGGTCCAATAAACTTTATGCTCAAGTTCCACACATAGGTGATAAGATTTTTCATAAACTAGTCTAAACAGTGTTGTTCCTATAGGTGTTTTGTAAGCTGTTCTATAAGCCCATATAGTGTCATGTAACTTGATAGACCAATCTTTTTTAGAACACTCTACGGTCTTTTCAAAGATCCTCTTCGATTCTCTATTAGTTACCTCGACTTGGCCACTCTTTTGAGAATGATTAGGGGCAGCTAACTTTTGTGTGACACCAAATCCAATCAACACTTTCTCCATTTGTTGATTGCGAAAGTGAGTACCCTTATCACTAATAATCGCTCTAGGAGTGCCAAAAAAATTAGACAAGCATGTAAGAAATTTGACAACTATCCTAGCATCATTTATAAGAAGAGTTTGAGATTCTACCCATTTAGAAACATAATCTACCACTACTAGGATGTACTTATTACCATACGACACAGGAAATGACCCCATAAAGTTGATGCCCCAAACATCAAAGATTTCACAAACTAATATGCTCGATTGGGGCATTTCATCTCTATGAGAGATATTACCTGACTACTGGCAACTATCACATTGTTTCACAAACCTCTTAACATCTTTAAAGATCGTGGACCAAAAGAAACCTGAATCTAATATTTTTCGGGCTGTCTCATTAGCATGATAATGACCACCTATTGGCCCCGCATGACAATGCTTCAAAATCAACTCAATCTCTGAGTTATCCACACACTTTCGAATGATATGATCTGCACAAATGCGAAACAAGTACGGGTCATCCCAAAGGTAGTATCTTAACTCAGAGAAGAATTTTTTCTTCTCTTGATACGTCATTCCCTTGAGAAGAACTCGCAAGGCTAAATAGTTAGCTATGCCTGCAAACCAAGGTACATGAACATAAGAAGAAGAAATTGCATAAAATCTCTTATCAAGGAAATCATCACTGATTTCTCCCTCAATTAAGTCTTTTTCTTCATCATTCTCGAGATGGGAGAGGTGGTCAGCTGCCAAATTTTTCGCTCCTTTCGTGTCTTTAATTTCAATATCGAACTCCTTCAGCAACAAAATCCATCTAATGAGTCTTGGTTTAGTATCATTCTTGTTTAAAAGATACTTGAGTGCTGAGTGATCAGTATGCACTATAATTTTAGACAAGATAAGGTACGATCTAAATTTATCAAAGACAAATACTATCGCAAGCAATTCCTTCTCCGTTGTGGTGTAGTTTTCTTGAGCCACCGTCAAAGTTTTTCTTGCATAATAGATAGGTCGGAAGTGCCTATCCCTTCTTTGTCCAACTATTGCTCCAACTGAAATATTACTAGTGTCACACATGATCTCAAAAGGTAAAGACCAATCGAGAGCAACTATAATCGGGGAATAGGTCAATTTTTCTTTCAAAATTCTAAAAGCACTCATACAATCTTCATCAAAATCAAAAGACCATCATCCTTCTAAGAGATTTGGTTAGAGGTTTAGCTTATCTTAGGAAAAATCTTTTATGAACCTTTCTATAAACCCCGCATGACCAAGGAAACTTCTTATTGCCTTCACCGAAGTCGGTGGGGGCAACTTCTCTATGAACCTCTATCTTTTGCTCTATCCACTTCGATGCCTTTTTTAGAAATTTTATGCTCCAAGACAATTCCCTTCTTAAATCATAAAGTGACATTTCTCCCAATTAAGCACCAAATTTGTTTCCTCACATCTTTATTAGCACTCTCTCCAAAATTTTCAAGTATCAAGTCAAAGGAATCACTAAAAATGAAAAAGTCATCCATAAATACCTCCATGATAGTCCTCGACTAATTCATTGAAAATGGCTAACATGCACATTTGAAAAGTGGCTCGGTGCATTACACAACCCAAAAGGCATCCGACGGATATGCAAATGTGCCTATAGGGCAAGTGAACGTTATCTTCTCTTGGTCCTTCTAGCGCTATGGGAATTTGAAAATACCCCGATAATCCATCCAAGAAGCAGTAATACTCATGGCCGGCTAATCTCTCGAGCGTTTGATCGATGAAGGGCAAAGGGAAATGATCTTTCTGGGTGGCATCATTGAGCTTTCTATAGTCGATGCAAACTGTCCAACCCGTGACGATTCTCATTGGGATTAGCTCATTCTTCTCATTTGGTAGCATCATCATGCCTCCCTTTTTAGGTACCACTTGCATTGGACTAACCCATGGACTGTCTGAAATGGGGTAGATCACTCCCGCATCAAGCAACTTTATCACTTCGGCCTTAATCACCTCCTTCATGTTTGGATTAAGCTGCCTTTGATATTGCACTACCGATTTGAAATCATCTTCCATTAGTATCTTGTGGGTACAAAAGGAAGGACTAATGCCTCTAATGTCAGAAATCTTCTATGCAAGTGCTCTTTTGTGTTCCTTCAAGACTTGTAAGAGTTTTTGCTTCTTCTCATCATTATCAAGGGCCGCTGCAATAATCACTGATAATTTGTAACTTTCTACAAGAAATCATATTCTAAGTGCTTCAGTAATCTTTTTAATTCAAGTTCGAGTGGTTTCTCAATTGACGGTTTGAGAGATCCACCTCTTGATCCCTCAATTTCTTCATGTACCATTATATGACTTTTTAGCTCCTAGGTGAGCTATGTGCTCGGCTATAGTAGGGTGGAGAGTCGCCTCTTTGCCTTGAATGATACATGCCTCTAATGGATCATTGATGATGACCTCCTGTAAAACATTAACCAATTCATTGTCAATAGTGTCCATATAAAAGCAAGTAACATCTCTATTTAGAGAATATCTCATAGCTTCTAGTATCTTAAAAACTACTTCCTCATCTTTTACTCTAAGGGTTAGCATTTCGGCTTGAATATCAATTAATGCTTTAACTATAGTTAAGAAAGGTCGTTCCAAAATGAGGGAAATCTCTACATCAGTCTCCATGTCCAAAATCAAAAAATTAACCAAAAAAATGAATTTGTCAATTTTAACCAACACATCCTCTATAATTCTTTTGGGATATTTTATGGACCTATCCGCCAATTGAATGCTCATCCTAGTGGGTTTAGGTTCTCCTAATCCTAATCACATGTACATTTCATAAGGCATCAAATTTATGCTTGCACCTAAGTTAGCTAAAGCCTTATCAATAGCCAAACTACCAATATTACAAAGAATAGTAAAACTCCCTGGATCTTTGAGTTTTTGAGATAGCTTGTTCTGTAAGATGGCGAAGCATTCTTTATTTAGCCTCACGACTGTTAGTTCTTCGAGCTTTCTCTTGTTTGATAATAACTCCTTTAGAAACTTAGCATACTTTGGCATCTGTGAAATAGCTTCAACAAAAGGAATGTTAATATGCAATTGTTTAAAGAGCTCTAAAAATTTACCAAAGCGCTCAGCCTGATTGTCCTTCTGAAGTCGGCTAGGATAGGGGATAGGGGGTTTGTACACCTTTACCACCTTCTTCATGGGTTCCAAATCCATCTTCTTGTCCTCATTGTTTTGTCTCTCTCCTTCTTCTTCTTCATCTCTCTTTTCCTCAATCGGAAATTTCTTAGCCTACCTTGGTTTCTCCATTTTCACTTTCTTACCACTCCTTAAGGTAATTGCTTTTGTTTGTTCTATTGGATTGGCCTCGGTGGTGCTTGGCAGGGCCCCTTGAGGTCTTTCGGATATCAACTTTGCTATTTGCCCAATTTGATTCTCCAAATTATGGATGGATGTCTGTTGATTCCTCAGAGAGGTCTCCATACTTTGCATCCTTTTTTTAGATGTGTTGATGTACTTGGTTATCAATTTCTCAAGGTTTGATTTCTTCTCATATTGAGGTTGAGGCTGATATCTCGGTGATGGTTGTTGTCTTTGTTGCCCTTGATTTTTCCAAGAGAAGTTTGGGTGATTCTTCCAACCCGGATTGTAAGTGTTGCTGTACGGGTTGTTTTGTTGCCTTTGACTATTGCCCATGAAATGACATTGCTCATCCGATTGTTGCATTGCATTCATTGCCCGACAGTCATGGTTAGGATGTTCACCTCCACACATGTTACATTGCATCTCTTGGAATGGTTTTTGGTTCACTAACATGCCATCAATCTTTTTGTTCAAAGCCTCAACTTGGATTGCTAATGCCATGACTGCATCCATATCATAAACTTCGACTGGTTTATTTGGTCTAAAGTAAGCAACTTGCCATTGGTAGCTATTCATGGTTATTTCTTCAACAAGATCTTGGGCCGTCTCCAGTGTTTTGGTATTCAAAGTATCTCTCGCCGCTGTATCAATCATTTGCCTTGTAGTTAGATTGAGCTCATTGTAGAATGTTTGCACCTACATCTACGTAGGCAATCCATTGTGGGAATATTTCCTTAATAATTTCTTGTATCTTTTCCAAGTGTCATACAAAGTTTCAGCTTTAATTTGGGCAAAACAGGATATATCATTCCTTATTTTTGCAGTCTTGGCAGGAGGGAAGTATTTGGTTAAGAACTTCTCCGCCATTTGATCCCAAGTGGTGATTGAGCCTTGGGGTAAAGAGTTTAGCCATTGCTTGGCCCTATTCCTCAAGGAGAATGAAAGTAACTATCGCACCACAAAAATCGTGAATAAAAGGTGTAGTGGTGGGGTCATTGACTGTCGTGTCCTGAAAAGACGGTCCAGTCCGAGACCCTTTTGAAAAGAAAGCACTTTTTGGAAAACTGTGCGTGTGTGAGAAAAATCAAATTTTAGTAGAAAAGTGTATTTTAAGAAAAATGGCATTTTAAAAGAAAATAAGGCCGAGACTAAAAGTGCGACAGGTTTGGCCAAATAACTTTTGAAAAAGGGTTTTATTTGAAAAATGGAGTCGCCACTTGGTACTGAGTTAGGGTGTACCAAGTCACCCAAAAAATCGTTTAACAAAGCAAAAATAAAAATTTTAGAAAAATCATTTAAAACCCTTTTTCGACTCCGGTCTATGAAAAACGAGAGAAAAAAGGTCCGGGAGTCACATTTGAAGAAAGGGAAGGCAAAGGCTCTGCGCCTAAGGCACCCTTTCAACCTAGCCGAAGCTAGTTGCGAGGCTTAATCAAAATTTCCTAAATTAACCCTAAATTCTATCGCGTTTTGGATGTATCTAAATGAATGCAAATCCTAAGTCTAAATGTGAGTATCGAGAGGGTCAAAATGTTCCGTCGAGGCTTGCTCGGAATTATCGCATTAATTGCGAAACCCGAGTCGAGACCTCGAGGGAGTCACGAGTTTTTATGCAAAATGAAAAGAAAATAATAATATATAGTGAATGAAGAAAGAAAGTGGGAATGCAACATAATGGGTACGGGGGACTAATGACTCGTGACTGAATGTTTCTACTCACGGAGGGGGGAACGGCCTGTACGCCACCGCTTCCCACGTGAGTAGACGACTATTTCTAGTCGAATCACACAAATGTCCTAAGTCTAAGTGAGATGCAACCTAAATGTCATGCATTTTGAAAAATGTTTGTCAAAATAATAATAATAAGTAATAATAAATAATAATAATAATAAAATCACGGCAAAAATGGAAAGAAAAAAACTAAAAGTGTGTGAAATGAGATGTGAAATGCACACAAGTGCCCCTAATACTAAAATAGCCCTAAGGGTCTAGCGTTGGACTAGCCCTTTCTAGGGATTCTCACTATTTTTGGACTAACGAGGGAAATGATAAGCCACAACTAGCGTTGGACTAAGTGTGGTGACGGAATAACAATAAAATATGAATTAAATAGTAAAGCCTGAATTAAAAGCAAATTTAAACATATAAAGACATATAAAATCACATAGGGGCACATAACACATAAGCATAATATTCTAGATGCAAAAAATCCTAATGAAAACGGTAAAACAAATAAGCACGTAAGCACGCAAAAGCAAATAACCCTAACTATTACACCAGGGGGGCTTAATTTACAACTTAATGGAGGAAATTAAAATGCCCTATCTATTACACTTTCTATCTAATTACACAATTTTTGCTAAAATATGAGAAAAAAAATAATCTAACTATTACATTGACTAGATAAATACAGAATATTATATTTTTTTCAAAATAATAAAAATTCAAAATTAGATAAAATAAATTAACTACATAAATACGCAAAAATATGTAAAATAAGAAAGCAGTGCAAATAATAATAAAAATAATGCATAAAATCACAGTTGGAGCATGTTGGAGCACATAAAGAGGAAAATAACTAGAAGTCGGGATACCTCTTTAGGAGACCCGGTACCAAAGCTTAAAAATGAATACACATGTTAAGGACAACTATTTAATAAAATAAAGCGTAAAATACAGGAATGATAACACATTAGAAGAATGTAAATTATAGCAAGTTAGAAGGGAAAAATAAAAAATAGAGCAAATTGGGATCAAATAGTAAATTTAAACTAATTGGGATAAAAATTAAAAATCTACACAAACCTAGGGGTAAAAATGTAAATTAGCGTAAATTGGGGGGTAGATACTAAATTTTAACAACTAAGAGGACTAACGGTAAAATTCTATAATACTTGAGGGTTAAAATAAAATAAAAAATCTAATAAATCTAATGGGGTTGCGATGCAAAATTAAAATAAATCGGGTGGACAAAAACTATAAAATTTTAACAAGTGTGACACAAGAACATAAACTCTAGCAACTAATGGGACTTAATTGCAATTAATAAAGACTTGATTAAAAGAAATTAAAACTAGGGGAGATCAATTGAAAATCATGGGGGACTCAATTGTGTAAAGTAAAATAAAATAAAATAAAATAAAAACTTAGGGACTAAGAAAAACTAATTAAAAGTCTAATGACTAAAACATAAATAACTATCTACTAATAAAACCCAAAAATGCTTACTGAGTCCAATAGTTAAATTTCTAGATTAAATCAATTAACTGAACTAGCTAATTAGATTAATTAACTACACCATCTGAGCCTAATCTTTAAAACAAATAATAATAAAAATGATTCAATTAAAAAGCTACTAATAAAACCAAAACAGAAAACCCACCACCCGAACCTTATTCTCTCTTCTACCCGACGCATTTCCTTTTCCTTTTCCTCTTCTTTCTTCTTTCTTCTTCTATTCCCTGATTTCTCCTTTTTCTCTACTCTTCCGAGATTTTGTTCTTTCTTTTTTTTTTTTCTTGTGAAACTCCCCTGCTCTTCTTCTTCTCTCCTTCTGTCCGTCATTTTCCTCTTTCTCTCTCTCTCTCTCTCTCTCTCTCTCTCTCTCTCTCTCTCTCTCTCGCCTATTCTCGTCTTCCTATTCTCACTAATTTCTGCTTCCGGTTTATGTTCTTCTTCTTCCTCTTGCCAATTCCTCTCTCTCTCGCATCTCCGGCTTCTCTCTTCGGTTTCTCTCCATCTTTTCTACTCTCCCTCTATACCCCAATCTCTTCTCTCTTCCGGCTGCTCTCCCTTTCTCGCCCACACGTGCGCGCTCTCTCTAAGCTCTTAGAAACAGCGAGAACAAGCCCCCTAATCGATTCATCCCTTGAAGCAGAGAAGAAGGCGTGGTATTGGTTTTGTTGGACTGATTTGGTGCAATCGGACCTATGTTTGATAACTGTTCTTGGCATGGAATTGGAAATAATTGAAGTGTTGGTACTAGGTTGTGGGTGATTTTGGGTAGGAATTGGTCTTGATTGCAGGTTGTGTACTGGCGACTTTGACGATTGGGGGCTGTTTCTTTTCTTTTTGCAGGTTGATGGGGTGTGATTTTGAATGTGTGAGGCAATGGTGGTTGAGGCTTGATGGGATTCGAATGAATGATGATGAAATTGGGCAGCGATTGCAGGCAATGGTATGTGTGACTTTGGGAATTTTGGTGGAAAGGGGTTATTGAGGAAATCTGATGGCTGCGGGTGGTTCTGTACTGGGTTGTGCTTCTTGGGGATGGTTTCAGTGGCAATTGTTCGGCGTGGCTGTGGTGGATGTTAGCAATTGCTGGTTTGGGTAGGTTGGTTTCCGGCTGATAGCTGGTGGAGGTGGTTCTTTGGTTCAGGGGGGTGGTTTTTAGTCGTGAGAGACTTTTTTGTAGTGTTTGTTTCTGGCTGTGGTGATTGCAGGCATAGACTTTGGTGGGCAGAGGAGGGTAATTGTTGGTGATGGGTATTTGAAATTGAAGGCTGCGGTACTAAGTTGTGGTGAATTTGGGATTGATTTTGATGCAGTGAGGGGTTGAATGGTGGCAGTGATGGAGGAGCTTATTGGTGGTGGCTTTTGATGCGAGTTGTAATGGTGAAATTGAATTGATGTGGGTTGAGAGAAGCTGTTTATAGTAATTGCTGTCTTCTGCAGGTTTGGGGATGGGATGATGGAGAACGTGAGGTTGGTGACAGGGGAAGTAGTAGCAGTGGCAGGGGAGGGATTTGCAATGGTAACGGTGATGATTTATCAAACAGAGGTGGAGTTGGTTTTGCTGAGATTGAGGGGCGTTGATGGTGGAGGGAATCCGGTGATTGAGGAGGGGATGAAGAAACGGGGTAGAGAAACCCAGAAAACAAAACCCAGAAGCATAAAGAACAAAACAGAAAGAATAAAATCCAGAAAAAACAAAAACAAAAATAAAAAAATGCAAAATTGATAATCAGATCCAATTTAAAGGAAAATGGAATAAATAAAGACTAAGAAAATACCTTGAAATATGGTGGATGATGAGTTGTTGAAGCTTGATGATGAACAGTGACCGGAGTCAGTGAACAGTAACAGCTGGAATCGATGAACAGTAACCGAAGAAGATGGAGTGTGTTTTTTAAGGTGTGGAATTTGTGTGTTTGATCCTTTAAATCATAAAACTAAAGAGGTTTTTTAGGGTTTTCGATTTTTTCTCTCCTTTTTAAAATTCCTAAGTGAGGTATTTATACTGCACAAGTCTTAACCTCCAAGAAATGATTAAAAGACCAAAATACCCTTGACTACAAAAATTACAAATTTATCCTTCAAAATTTATTCTTTCACAATAATAATAATAATCAAGAAAAATATAAATAATAAATTCATTAACACTAATTCACTCCAAAAAAAAATTAGAAACTTAGAAATATGTTTAAAATCTAAAAAAGAATTTGGGACCAAAAAACTGGTGAAAAATGAGTTTGGAATGTGAAATGACAATTTTGCCCTTGGATGACAAAAATTCACAGAAAAATAGTTATTGTCCTAAAAAAATTACCAAAAATTAAAAATAATCTTAAAACACTAGAAAATGCATTTTTGACTCAAGATTGATGAAAAATGAATTTAATTTGTAAAATGACAATTTTGCCCTTGGGCAATGAAAATTCACAGAAAAATAATTATTGACCTCAAAAAATTACCAAAAACTAAAAATAAGCTTAAAACACTGGAAAATACATTTTTGACTCAAAATTGGTGAAAAATGAATTTAATTTGTAAAATGACGATTTTGCCATTGGGCAATGAAAATTCACAGAAAAATAGTTATTGACCTCAAAAAAATTACCAAAAATTAAAAATAAGCTTAAAACACTGGAAAATAAATTTTTGACTCAAAATTGGTGAAAAATAAATTTAATTTGTAAAATGACGATTTTGCCCTTACGCAATGAAAATTTGCAAAAAAGTAGCTATTGACCTCAAAAAATTAAGAAAATTCAGAAACATGCTTCAAGAATTTGAAAAATGAATTTAGAACTTAAAATGAGCTAAAATGGTATTCGCGAGACGAAATTACTATTTTGCCCTTATGTTGGTAAAAATATAAAAAATACTAATTAAATCTGAAAAAATCATAAGAAATTAATAAATTCATATAAAAGTAAAAATATGAATTTAAAGCCTCCAAAAATTGTTAGAAAAATATTTACAGATAAAATTACTATTTTGCCCCCTGAGATTATTAAAAATTTAAAATTTGTCCTAAAAAATGCAAACATGCCCCCCGGTGTTTGAAAATAAATGGTGTGTCAAAATTTGGTGTCTACAGTAACCTCAACTTGATAGCACCATCTGTTGCCCTATTGATTTTGAAAGTATCACATATCTCCAAGACATTGGCGAGGTAAGCATTCGGGTCTTAATCTAGTAAGTCGTCAAATTGAACATGTTGCTACACTATTTGGATGATGTAAGGCATAATCTCAAAATTGTTCGCTGCTGCCGGAAGACGAACTAAGCTAGACTCAATTCCCATCAACGAGGGTCTAGCATAGTCAGACATCGTCATTGGTCTTCAAGGTTGCTCTCTCCTTTGTTCCTCTAAGGGAGGATCAAATGGAGGTTGATTTTTTGCCATTTGTAGCCCTTCTTCAACTATTTCCCGATAGAAATCCAAAGCAATTTCCTCTAATTGATCCCTTAACTATCTCCAAACTGCTTTTCTAAAGGTTCGTTCTATTTTCGAGTCAACTTCAAGGAGAGAGGAACATGAGCTTCAGGCCATACATCAAAAATCTTCGAGCCATACATCAAAAATAGAATTCTGTGAAGAAGTGCTATAAAAACAAATCAAATAAACAAAAATCAAATGAAAGAAAGAAAAATAATAAAAATTTAATAATGGCTAGAGTAATAAAATGTAAGTTTTCCTAATATTGCCGAATCCCCGGCAACGGCATCAAAAACTTGATGCGTATCCTTCAATTTATACCAAAGAAACTCTAGGCAAGTGCACCTATCACTCTATAGTATAGTATACAAGAGCACCGAATATCATCTCACAAGGATTGGCAAATACTAGTATTTACTTGAGTTCTATTATCTAACCTAATGAACACAATTGGACTATTAAAGTAAGAAACTAAGGAAAATCCTTTCTAATCCACTAGAGTCAAAAGGGAACGACAAAGAAGAGTGAGAAGTAACAACAAGAATGACAAAATAAGTCTAGACATGGTATCCCCAATTGCCTAATCAATGAACCAATTTTGGACTAATACTATTATCGAAACTTCAATTGAACACAAAGTCCCAAAATTAAATCGTAACCTTTCTCAAGAGAAACAATCTCTATCCTCTTAGTTGGTCAATTGGAATCTTTTCACAATTAACACCCCAATTAGAACCTTTAGGATTAATGGACTCTAATTCATTAAGTCTTTTCCAACACTTAACAATTGGGAGTAATTCATGGAACCCTATCTCTAGTGGTTCCTTTAAATTGCCTTAATTTATGAAGTGGTCTATTCATATGTGCAATCTCTTGATATACCTATACAAAACCAACCATAGAATCAAGGATGCATGCAAAATCCCAATCCCATTAGACATGAAAAATCACAAATTAATCCAAATCAAGAGAGTAATTAGTATAAACCAACAATCAATCCATTAATTACACAAATGAGTTCAACTAAATCTAGACTACTAATGATTACCCCATAAGAATCAAAGAAACTAAATTAATTAACAAAGGGGAAATATAAAAACTCATTCTAATTGAAGTTCTTCAATCTCCCTTCGATCAATTTTCTGCAATTTCTTCTAGGCGAAGAAGATGCAAGCTTTTTTCGTCCCTTGAAGCTTCTTCCTCTTCTCTCTTTTCTATCTCCTTCAAGGAGCTCCCCTTCTTCTCTTTTTCTTTCTAAAGAACCCTAGGAGAAAGATAGATTATCGAATCTCTCGTCACAATACTCATATCAGTTGTTAAAATGATGTAGATTTGCATCCAGGAATTGCACGCATCTCTGCCTGTTGATGTCCCGCCGTTACTCAAATTCTCGAGAAACTACGAATTAGCCCGATGAAAAATCGCGCGCGGTTGGTCATGCGGTTTCTTTTCTTTGCACTGCCCCACGCACTCTAGCATGGTTTAATCCACGTTTGCTCACTGGATGGAACCCACGGCGACAACCGCACGCGGTTGACCTTCTGTCCGGAAGCCGCGTGAGAGAAATGCGTGCGTTTCTCTTCGAAGTGGTCCGCAGTTTAGCAATTTTCTTCACAATCTACCTTTTCTTCTTATCAATCTCCCTGCCCTTTTTCTTCAATTCTAACCACCATCCTATACTTGATCTTCTCATGATAATGGCCAATGTGACTAGGTTTTTAGGTGTGTTTAAGCTAGGATTTACGTGTTGTTCGTTAAAAGTTTGGCTTAATAATTGTGATTTTTCTTCCTTTTGGATTCTTGAGTGAATTTGACAAGGGAGCTGATAAGTGCTAAAGTGAACTACTTTTTTAGGTTAGATTTTTAGGGTTTTTCATGAGTTTTTCTCTATTTCTTAGCTATTTCTTCTCTTTTATGATTTTAATGCCAAATTGTGTAAATGTATGATTTAAAAGTGTTTTTACACCATTTTGTAGGGTTTTGATAGCTTCAACTCGATTTCAATTTATTGGAGTGCAATGAAGAAATAGACGAAGAAGAATTGGAATGGAAACAGTTTGGCAACTTGGACATATTTCAGTGTTTTGGTCATATCTAGAGCTAGAGACATTGGATTGGGATGACTCTTGAAGTATTTTGAAGATAAGACAATTTTCTACAATTCATACGAAGACATCAAAGTCCAGTTCTCACGTTTCAATGGTCAAAATCCCAAGTTACGGAAGCACATTTTCACTGCAAGGCTGTTCCGATCAGTTCTTAGTATTTTGAGTATATCTCTGGCTACAGAGCTCTAAATGACATGATTTTTTATGTTTTGGAAAGATATCTCAAGGGGCTACAACTTTTGTGTTTTAAGGAAAAGCTAGTTCGGCTGTCTTTGAGGCCAAATCTGACGTAGAAACTGCGGCATAAACCGCCCACGATTTGTGCTGCGGTTTCCATTCAGAAGTTAAGTGAACAAACCGCGCGACAACCCGCGCGCGGTTGATGCCGCGGTTTCGTCACAGAATCTGCAGTGTATTTAGCAGCTGAACTGGCCATTTTGACGGGGGAGAGAACCCTAACTCGAGAGAAAACACACACACGCCGCACACATCTCAGAAACACACATTTTGCACATCTAGAGTGATGTAGGGAGGAGAAAGCAAGAGTAGAGGGACAACTCAAGGGCTTCAATGGAGAAAGCAAGAAGAATTTATCAAGATGCAAGGGAGGATTCAAGAGGGCTGCATGAGAATGAGTTTTTCTATTCTTTTCTTGTATTTTGTTGAATTTTATTCTTGTAATTATGAATTGAGTAGTTTATGATTTAGATGGGATGAACCCTAGATTCTTATGTCTATGATTTTATTCTTGGTTTAATGAAAGACCCACTTTGTTCTTAGATTTATTCATGAGTTTATTTGTGTTTTGGATTGGGATTTGCATGCATCCTTCAATTCAAGTATTGATTTTGTATGGGTATATCGAGAGATTGCACATGTGATTAGATCATTTCATGAATAGAGAGAACTTGAATGAATTGCTAGAGATAGAATTACATGAGTTCTTCCTAAGCTGAGTTTTAGGATTAAAGCTCAACCACAAATGGAGTCCATTGATTAGAAATTGCATCTTTTAGGGGTTTTAATTGAGAAGAGATTCCAATTAATCAACCGAGAAGGTAGGAATTGTTTCACTTGAGAAAGGATATAATTCACATAAGGGACTCCAGGGTCTAAGCAATTGGGTTAATCATTAATCAAGTTAGAGTCTTGGCATGTTGGTTTAGGAGAATTCTTCATCTAAATTTACCTCTACTTTTGTCCATTCTCTCTACTGAATTCTAGATTGTGCTTTAATTAGGTAATTAGTTTAGTTAATTTGTATTTCCAATAAATTCGTCATTCACTTTGTGAGGTTAGATAATAGAAAGAAGGTTAATACTAGTACTCACATAGTCCCTGTGGGATACGACACTCGGTACTCCTGTACACTGTATTACTGGAAACGATAGGTGCACTTGCCTAAGTATCCGTAGTTTAGTCAAACGGATATCAGGAGCTACTCATTTGGCGCGTTTTTCATATTTTTATAGGTTTTTACACAATCTTCTGCTGAATACCAAAGAAGGGTTGAGTATACGCGAAATGGGGAACAGAAATTACAAGTACAAAACAATAGCTGAAGGAATTAAAGATTCTGCTCCCATCCGCGTCGCGGATGAGGACGCAGGTGGGGACAGTGGTTTGGTCGATGCGCAGGAAATGTTTCTGTCAGCATCCGCAGGCGTCATCCGCGCCAGCAGATGATGGCGCGGATGACGCCAGACCCGAACAACTTTCCATCCACGGCCTCGGCCGCACCGCGGATGAGTGGCGTAAACCTGCGATTCAATGTGTTTTCAAGGCGAAGTTTGGGAGAAAGAACCCAAGTGGAGAGGGGAAAAAACTAGAGAAAAAGAGGGCTCTTCGAGGGCAGAAGAGGGGAAACGAAGGAGGAACGCCAAGGAAGAAAACTCAGGAAGTGAAGAAAGAAGAAGAATTGCAGTAGCAACAAGGGACTTTCTGTAGCAAAGAAGAGTGAAGAAATTACATAAGAATGAGTTTTTCATTGCCTTCTTTGTTGTTTGTTGAACTTTTTCCCTTTATTATGGAGTAGATTTGTTTAAAGACTTAGAAGGGTTGAACCCTAACCTCTGTTTGTGATGTTTTAATTTGTTGCTCTAATGGAAAAATCTCACCTTTGATTGGTTTACTTTTGAGTTTATTGATGAATTAGATTGGGTTTTTGTGCACGAATTCAATCTTAATTGTTATATTGGTTGAGTAATTGAGAAATCACTCAATTGATGTAGAACAACTCTTGAGTAAAAGAACTTGCATGAATTGCTAGAAATAGAATTCCATAAGCTCTCCTGTGTGGGTGTGAATCCATTCATATGATAAAATCCATTGAGTGTATTGCATCTTCTAGGGGTTTTGAGTTGGGAAGAGATTCCAAACAATCAACCTAGGGATAGAAGTGGTAAGCTTGAGAAAGATCACAACTTAATAACGGGATTTTAAGGGTCAATTGAGTTGAGTAATCCATTGGGCATGTATTAAGGCTAATACTCGGGGTTAGGGGGATTCCACTTCTAAGTCTTGCGTTTAAAATACTGCATTTCTTCCTTTTTCAACTATCTACGTTTGATCCGTTAGCACTCTCGATTATTTATTACTTAGATTAGTTTGTTATTGATCCATTCTATCATATCAATTAGACTAGATAATAAAGTGCGGGTGAATTACTAGTACTTGCTTGAGTCCCTGTGGGTACGACACTCGGTACTCCTTATACACTATACTACGGAACGATAGGTACACTTGCCTAGCATATCCATAGTGTTGCAAAGAGGATATCAAGTTTTTGGCGCCGTTGCCGGGGACTTGGCAATATTAGGAAATCCTTAGTTTTATTAATCTAGTCATTGCATTTTTCATTTTTCATTATTTCATTAATTTTATTATTTCATTTTTCTTCTTAATTGTCAAACTTCTTTATTAATTCGATTGGTTTGCTCTGCTACAACAGGAGTTAAACTAGTGCATGACCAGGAGTAGCAGTTCAACCTCATTACCCTTTGATCCTGAGGTTGAAAGGACATTCCGTCGAGCTCTCAGGGAGAGACTTTTGCAAAGAGCAGAGGAAGATTGATCAAGAACATAGAGAGCAAGTAGAAATGGCTGAAGAAAACAACCCCCAGGCTCATATGCAAAATCCTTTGTTCGATGAGAATCCGCTCCACCCAATCAATGCACCACCACCACCACAGCAGCAAGAGAGACAAAGAACGATGTCAGACTATGCTAGACCTCTTCTCACAGGCACAGAATCTAGCATAACTAGACCAAGAGTTGCTGCTAATAATTTCGAGATCAAGCCGAATATAATTCAAATGGTCCAACAACTCATTCAATTCGACTGGCCTGCCTGATGAAGATCCGAATGCCCACATGGCAAATTTCTTGGAAATTTGTGACACTTTCAAGATAAACGGAGTCTCGGATGATGCTATTCGCCTGAGGTTATTCCCCTTCTCACTTAGAAACCGGGCAAAGCAGTGGTTGAGCTCCCTTCCAAGAGGGTCCATAACGACATGGGACCAAATGGCGGAGAAATTTCTAGCCAAGTACTTTCCACCCGCCAAGACTGCAAAAATGAGGAATGACATATCCTCATTTGCCCAAATAGAGTCAGAGACATTATATGACACTTGGGAGCGTTTAAGGAGCTTTTGAGGAAGTGCCCACATCACGGGTTGCCCACTTGGCTTCAAGTTCAGACATTTTACAACGGGCTCAACCCAGCCACTAGGCAGATGATTGACGCAGCAGCAGGGGGGACACTGAATAGCAAGACACCGGAGCAAGCCCAAGAACTATTTCGAGGAGATGGCCATGAACAGTTATCAATGGCAATCCACGCGATCTCGACCCAACAGAGCAGCTGGTGTTTATGATGTAGATCCTAGTGACAGTTCTAGCGGCCCAGGTGGAGGCATTGAGTAAGAAGATAGATGGGATGACAATTGCACAGAGACAATCCCAACTGATGCAATGTGACCTTTGTGGAGGAGGGCATAACAACCAAGAGTGCAAAGCGATAGGTGCCACGGATCATCTGGAGGAGCAATGCCAATATATGAACAATGCACCGAGGCAACAGAACAATCCATACAGCACTACATACAATCCTGGATGGAGGAATCACCCCAATTTCTCTTGGGGGAACCAAGGACAAGCAAAGACAGCAACCCTCCACCTGGGTACCAGCAGCAACCTCCACAAGAGAAGAAGTCAAATTTGGAAGAATTGATGACAAAATATATCAATTCCTTCAGAGAGTCGCATGCAAGGGATGGAGACTTCTCTACGTAATCAGCAAGCCTCGATCCATAACCTTGAGAATCAAATTGGTCAGATAGCTAAGAACATCTCAGAGAGACCGCAAGGTGCACTCCCAAGCAACACAGAAAATAATCCAAGGGAGCAAGCCAAAGCAGTTACACTGAGGAGTGGTAAAGAGCTAAAGGATTCCGAGGTAGGGCTGAGTAAGGAAGAAGGAGTTGATTACAGAACAGACTAAAGACGGGATGGGCCCTGAAGAAGAATCTAATGAGGATCAAAGCCTGAAGAAGAAGGAGGTCAGAGAGTACAAGCCCTACCATACCATATCCAGGCAGACTCCAAAAAGACTGTCAAGATGCACAATTCGGTAAGTTCCTAGAGTTATTTAAGCAATTGCATATTAACTTACCTTTTGTTGAGGCTCTTGCGCAGATGCCCAAGTATGCCAAATTCTTGAAGGACCTTCTGACGAACAAGAGGAAGCTTGAAGAGTTGTCTATCGTGACACTGAACGAGGAGTGCTCTGCCAGTCCTCCAGAATAAACTACCACAGAAAGTCAAGGATCCAGGGAGTTTTACCATCCCTTGTAATATTGGTAGTTTATTTGTTGATAAGGCTCTAGCTGACTTAGGAGCTAGTATTAATTTAATGCCTTATGAAATGTTTATGAAATTGGGGTTAGGGTGAACCAAAAACCACTAGGATGAGCATACAATTGGCTGATAGATCAATTAAGTATCCTAGGGGAATCATAGAGGATGTGCTAGTGAAAATTGATAAATTCATCTTCCCAGTTGATTTTGTTATATTAGATATGGAAGGTGACATAGAGATTCCTTTGATCCTAGGACGCCCTTTCCTAGCAACTGCTAAAGCATTAATTGATGTACATGCTGGGAAGTTAACTCTAAGGGTTGAGGATGAAGAAGTGGTGTTTAGGATTCCTGACACCATGAAGCACCCTCTAGATAGGGATGATAGCTATTATTTCACGGACATGATTGATGATGAGTCTTCCTTTTTTGTGCAGGAAATTTCACTAGAGGACCCATTGGAGGCTTGCATCATTCAAGGAGAAGGGTCCAGTGAAACCAACCCGAAGTTGTTCATCAGATAATGTATTTGGATGCTAGACAGACAGTGAAAAGGAGAAAGGCTTATGAGGAGCTTGGAGCCTCGAAGGGTGGTAACCTCAAGCCTTCAATCGAAGAGCCACCCGAGTTGGAGTTGAAGCAATTACCCGAGCACCTCGAGTATGCATTCTTAGCTGAGAACTCCAAATTGCCAGTGATCATCGCAGCAGACCTAGATGGTGCCAAGAAAGAAAGATTGTTGAAGGTACTAAGAGACCATAAAAAGGCATTGGCATGGAAGATAGCGGATATAAAGGGGAATTAGTCCCTCGTATTGCACCCACAAGATTTTACTAGGAAGAAGATTTCAAGCCAGTAGTACAACCACAGCGACGGCTCAACCCGAACATGAAAGATGTGGTTAAATCGGAGGTAATTAAATTGTTAGATGCTGGAGTTATTTATCCTATCTCTGATAGTTCTTGGGTGAGTCCAGTACAGGTGGTGCCGAAGAAAGGAGGCATGACAGTCGTCCCGAATGAGAAGAACGAGCTAATACCCATGAGGACTGTCACTGGATGGAGGGTCTGCATCGATTATCGGAAGTTAAATGATGCAACCCGTAAAGACCATTTCCCGCTTCCTTTCATCGATCAGATGCTGGAAAGGCTGTCCGGGCATGAATACTACTGTTTTCTGGATGGATTATCGAGCTATTTCCAGATCCCAATAGCCCTCGGAGGACCAAGAGAAGACGACGTTTACCTGCCCATACGGTACATTTGCCTACCGTAGGATGCCATTCGGGTTGTGCAATGCCCCAGCAACTTTCCAAAGGTGCATGCTCGCTATTTTTGATGAATTAGTTGAAGACATTATGGAGGTATTTATGGACGACTTCTCTGTCTTTGGAGATTCTTTTGATTTATGTTTGACGAATTTGAGTAGAGTGCTTAGGCGTTGTGAAGAGACTAATCTAGGTATTGAACTGGGAAAAATGTCACTTCATGATAAAGGAAGGCATAGTATTGGGGCATAAGATATCTAGAAGAGGCATAGAGGTTGATAGAGCAAAAATTGAAACAATAGAGAAATTGCCTCCCCGACATCTGTTAGGGCAATTAGAAGCTTTTTAGGCCATGCTGGTTTCTACAGGAGGTTCATTAAGGACTTCTCAAAAATAGCTAGGCCATTAACTAAATTGCTTGAAAAAGATGCAGTTTTTTATTTTGATACTAATTGCATGCATGCCTTCTGTATTTTGAAAGAGAAATTGACAAATTCTCCCATTATGGTAGCACCAGATTGGTCCCTACCTTTTGAGCTAATGTGTGATGCTAGTGACTGTGCAGTGGGAGCAGTACTTGGGCAACGAAAAGATAAGTATTTTCAGCCCATCTATTACGCAAGCAAGACTCTAACTGATGCTCAGGAGAATTACACCACCACCGAGAAAGAGCTTCTTGCCATAGTGTTTGCTTTTGATAAATTTAGACCTTATCTTATCTTGTCTAAAGTTATTGTTTACACTGACCACTCAGCACTAAAGTACCTTCTTCATAAAAATGATGCAAAACCGAGACTGATTCGTTGGGTTCTGTTATTGCAGGAATTTGATATTGAAATAAAGGACAAGAAGGGAGCTGAGAACCTGGCAGCAGACCACCTCTCTCATTTGGAAAATGACCAAAGAGGAACACTCTTCGAGGAAGAAATAAATGACGAGTTTCCGGATGAGAAACTTTATCTAATTAATCCTTCTTGTGTGTATTCCCCTTGGTTTGCTGATTTTGCCAATTACTTAGCTGCACGGGTCATTCCTAAAGGTATGACTAATCAGCAAAAGAAGAAATTCTTTTCTGATTTACGTCATTACTTGTGGGAAGACCCGTACCTATTTCGTATTTGTGCAGATCACATGATTAGGAGATGTGTGGCTCACCCAGAAACGGAGTCCATTTTGGGGCATTGCCATAGAGGACCAGCTGGAGGACACTATCATGCAAATGTGACAGCACGCAAAGTCCTCGAATCAGGTTTTTATTGGCCTACACTTTTTAAGGATGCCAAGAGGTATGTTGAACAATGTGATAATTGTCAACGATCAGGTAACCTCTCATCTAAGGATGAAATGCCCCAGTCTAATATACTTGAGTGTGAGATTTTTGACTTGTGGGGTATTGATTTTATGGGCCCGTTTCCTGTGTCATTTGGGAATAAGTATATCCTAGTGGCTGTAGATTATGTCTCTAAGTGGGTAGAAGCTCAGGCTTTACCAACTAACGATGCTAGGGTAGTGGTCAAATTTCTCAAAAAGTTATTTTCCCGGATTTGGCACACCTAGAGCTATAATAAGTGATAGGGGTACACATTTTTGTAACCAGCAATTTGATAAGGTCCTTAAAAGATATGGTGTTACACATAAGGTGGCTACCCCTTACCATCCTCAGACTAGTGGCCAGGTAGAGGTTACCAATAGAGAGTTAAAAAGGATTCTTGAGAAACAGTAGAGCATTCACGTAAAGACTGGTCAGTAAAGTTAGATGATGCTCTATGGGCCTATAGAACTGCCTATAAGACCCCCATTGGCACTACACCATATAGGCTAGTCTATGGTAAATCTTGTCACTTGCCGGTTGAGCTTGAACATAAAGCGTATTGGGCAATTAAACTTACTAATCTTGATTTGCAATGTGCAGGCTTAAGGCGAACTTTTCAGTTGAATGAACTAGATGAATGGCGGCAAGAGGCATATGACAGTTCAAGGATTTACAAGGAGAGGACAAAGGCTTGGCATGACAGAGGAATTAGAAGAGCCAAGGAATTCCAACAGGGCGATCAAGTTTTATTATTTAATTCGAGGCTTCGGTTGTTCCCAGGTAAGCTTAAGTCTAGGTGGTCTGGTCCATTTGTAGTTAATAAGGTCTTCCCTTCTGGTGCAGTGGAGATTTCACATGAAGGAGAAGGGTACATTCAAAGTCAATGGCCATCGTCTAAAGCTCTACCAAAGTGGTGACTTGAAGGAACAGGGAAGGGAGGTGTATTACCTCGATGACCCAAAAGATCTAAAGCATGCTACAGGCGTCGAGCTAACGACGTTAAACAAAGCGCTAGTTGGGAGGCAACCCAACCTTTATTTTGTTATTATTATTTTAGTTCGGTATATGTGATTTTGTCAAGTAGTTTATTATCTTTTCTTATATTCTATGGTGCAGGCCTTTAGCAATAGGAAAGAGAGAAAAGGAGACATTCGGTTTAAAAAGAGAGTTTTCATTTAATCTTCATCATGTCTTTGAACTTTAATTTTGTTTTTACTGTGGATATCTCTCATATTGTTTGGTGGAATATGCGTTTTTGTTTGGCATGGTTTGGAAAGGGTATTTTGGAAGTGCAGTTGTGCAGCACAATTAGCTTTCTGGTGCCACCCTCGCCTTCATCCGCGCCGCGGATGAGGTCGCGGGTGAAACCAGTATGTTGAGTCTTAGCGTCTGTCCCCATCCGCGCCTTGATCCACGCCGCAGATGAGGACACGGATGGAAGCTAATAACCCGATTTTGCTTCTGTCCTCATCCGCACCATGACCCGCGTCGTGGGTTATGTCGCGGATGAATTTCTTTGAAGAAAAAAAAAGAGTCACCCGTGACTTCATCCGCGCCGCGGATGAGCCCGCGGATGAAGTTGCGGACGGTTTAAATCCTTCTTTCTTAAAACTTTTCTGCAGTTCTTTTCTTCCCCCTTTCTCCCAAAACCCTAACCCCTCCACTCCAACTCTCCATCCCTTCCATTATCACCCACTTCCTCCGTCAATCCACATTCCAAACACCTCTCCCCATCAAACTCACTTACCCTGCATCATTATTTCTTTTTTTTTTTGGGCGTTTTTCTGGATTTTTTTTAGGATTAATTTTCGTGGGTTTTGTTGGGCTATTTACTTGCTGTTTAGTGACGTTATTTTTGCATCCCTTGCCTAGCTACTCTACTCTTGAGGTATGGGCTTCCATCTTTTTCTTATTATTTATGTTATAGGTTGTTCAATTGAATAATCTTTTGTCTATTTGTAGTTAGTCTATTGTTGATTAAATGATTATATCTGTGTTTCTAGTGATGTTTTGGGATATTACATTGTGGGTGATGTAGTTTGTGCATAATTTTGTTGAATTTGGGTGGAAATTTCCAATGCCTACTTATATTGTGGATTGGTACTCTCATTGAAATTTTGGAATTTTCATGCCTTTGTTCAATTGTTGGGTGATATGAATGGATGTTTCTATGCATTAATTTTACGTTAGTGGATAGTTCAAGCGTGGGTTAGTTTATTTTGTGGGTAATTTTGATGAATTCAGCGTGGGCTAACCAATGTGTATCTCTAACGTTGGTTGTTTCATTGTTTTATTCTTGATAGAATATGCATATTACCACCTCGATTACCATGAGTATACTGTGGCTGATAGTATGACTTGATGTTATGATGCTAACCGTTCTCTTATACGGGCATTGTCACTCTCATATTGGGCATACACGAGCATGTTTTATCTCGAATATCTTATTCGTATTGTGGATGTTAATTTGGTTTTGGTGTCTTTAATTGGTTCTATTGAGTATGTGCTATCTTGTGTCATGTAATTTTCCTCATTGATCCGTTCAGGTACTTACAATGCCAAGAAAGTACGTGGCACATAAAAGAGCTCGTGGGGAAGGATCCTCTAGTCGCACTCCACAATGGGATACCACTCGCTTCACCTCACTCGAGAATACCCAATGGTACACGAAGCATGAGCGAGGCGAATTGATCATTGAAAAAACCGTGGATGAAGCTGTGGAAGCTGTCCTCCACGTTACTGACAATTTTGCCCGGTTAGGTTGGGACCCCATTTTGAGGCTTCCCAATTTCTACTAGCCTCAGTTGGTGCGTGAATTCTATGCGAATATGGACAAATCTGAGTACAGTGTTTCAAGCTTGACCACTATTGTTCGGGGCACAAGGATTGAGCTCAATCGTGCATCTTTGGCTGCAATCCTTGGATGTAGGAATAACGGATCCCTAGTTTGGTATGTTAGACAATTTCAGTGGAGGGAATCGTGGACTGTCCAACAGGGAGCTGCCAAGTTTGGAGTGCACAATAAAGTGGCCAGATTTGATAATCGTGAGGTATACTATGCCAAGGATTTTGATGCTCCCTATCATATTATCATATATATCTTCGGCCACAATGTTTTTCCACGGAGGAGCAGTCTCAACGAGTGTCAGGCTAGCGACATCTACTTTCTAGACGAGATGGTGAATAGTTGCATGCCTGAACCTAGTCCATTACCTAGTGCGATCATGGCTTACATGATGAAGATGGCCATGGCGCAGAGTGCCACTACCGGAATTGGGTTCCCACGACTCATCTCCCTTATTATGGAGCGCTATGGAGTCTACCTTGACGGTCAACATAGGTTGGACACAGGGACTTGAGACATAGTCAATCTCCGTGTATTGAAGAGTCATGATGCCAGACAGTGGGCCATTGATATGTTGGAGGGCCAAGGCCACCAGGTTGAGGAAGAAGAAGATGCCCCTCCCACAGAGCCCGCTCCTGCACCTTCGCCCCCGCTGGTACATTCTTCAGGTCCTTCACACCCGACTGGAAATGAAGATATCTTGGCAGCCATTGGGACACTCCGGACTGATTTCATGGGTGCTATGGGTGACCTTAGGACCGACTTTATGGGCACCCTAGGTCACATCCAAGGGCAATTGGACGACCTTAGTGGTCGAGTGGGCAGTCTTGAAGATTATCTATGCTATTTTCCTTTTGGTGGGTCGGGAGGTAGTCATGAGACACCAGGCGCTCTGCCATCTTGATCATCCTTTTTCTTTTGCTTTACTTTCATTCGTTTTTGCTTTTGGCCTGTATAAGACATTTTCTCTTATTTTTATTTTTATTTTTCTTTTGTTTTCTTCATTCAGTAACTTTTGGCCTGTACTAATTCTAGAGATAATGTAGCTCTTTTGTTTCTTTTGTTTATGTGATTGCAGTAGTTTGTAGACCTCCTGGCTTTCACTCTCCTTTCAATCGTGTACCAAGTGATCCTGCCCACCAAGGGGAGTACCTGTCTATCTTTATCTTATTTTTCATTTTCTTATTTTCCACACCTTGAGGACAACGTGTGATTTAAGTGTGGGGGGAAGGGTCCTAGAGTGTCGTAGACATATCAGTTGTTTACTTTTGTGATGTTATTTTTGCTAGTTGTGTTGGAATTCTTTGGATAATTATCCAACTTGTGGTGTTTCATATCTTTTCTTTCAAGTTTTCTTTTTAGGAGGTTATGTTATCTTAGTAATTAGGGTCGATTGTCCTGCACGAATGGGACCAATGCATGCTTTACTTCAGGAGAAATTAGTACGTGTATAAGAACTCATACTTTAGTAAAAGTATAGTAGGCAAAATAGAGTTAATTATGCTGAAGTTTTTAGATTTGAAAAAGTCTCTGGATTACTTGATTCAATTGAGTAGTTAACGGACATGGTAAGTGGAGTGAAGTATACCTTATGATTTACATAATAAAAGAAGAGAGGGGGCAATTAGTAATATAGCTCAGGATCTACTCCACTAGTTTTGGTACTTAGTAACCGGGAGTCTTCATTTACCAATGTCGACTTTCACGTCAAAAGGTTACCAAAATTATGAGTAAGCATAGCTACTTGAGCGTACGAAGTATTGAGTAACCGGAGATCTTCATCACCAATGTCGTTCTTCGCATCAAAAGTTAACTTCGTGTCTCAAGGAAAGGCTGAGCTATAATTATATACTTTGATTGGTTTAAAAAAAAAAAAAGAAGCCCCTTGTTGATTAACGATAAAAAAATCATGGGTATATGGATTTATCCATAAGCTGTGGAAGTTGAATACTGAAGCGAGTCGAGTATGAAGGGAATGGATTCATTTTGACAAGGTTGATGTATACTTACCTTTATTTTGCCTATTATGATGAGTAATTAAAGTAAGAGTAATTGTATGCAGAATTTTTCTCCTGGTTGTAAAGTTTGCATGTATGGTTTCCTTGGTTTTGAACCGTTATCTAATCATTGGAGTTTTGTTGCTTGAGGACAAGCAATGGCTTAAGTGTGGGGGAGTTGATAATGGCCAAAGTGACTAGGTTTTTAGGTGTGTTTAAACTAGGATTTACGTGTTGTTCGTTAAAAGTTTGGCTTAATAATTGTGATTTTTCTTTCTTTTGGATTCTTGAGTGAATTTGACAAGGGAGCTACTCATTTGGCTTGTTTTCCATACTTTTATAGGTTTTTCCACAATCTTCTGCAGAATACAAAAGAAGGGTTGAGTATACGTGAAATGGGGAACAGAAATTACAAGTACAAAACAATAGCTGAAGGAATTAAAGATTTTGCTCCCATCCGCGCCTCCATCCGCGCCGCGGATGAGGTCGCGGGTGGGGACAGTGGTTTGGTCGATGCGCAGGAAATGTTTCTGTCGGCATCCGCGGCGTCATCTGCGCCGCGGATGATTACGCCAGACCCTGACAACTTTCCATTCGCGGCCTCGGCCGCACCGCGGATGAGGCTGCGGATGAGTAGCAGTAAACCTGCGATTCAATGTGTTTTCAAGGCGAAGTTTGGGGGAAAGAATCCAAGTGGAGAGGGGAACAAAAACTAGAGAAAAAGAGGGCTCTTCGAGGGCAGAAGAGGGGAAACGAAGGAGGAACGCCAAGGAAGAAAACTAAGGAAGTGAAGAAAGAAGAAGAATTGCAGCAGCAACAAGGGACTTTCTGCAGCAAAGAAGATTGAAGAAATTACATGAGAATGAGTTTTTCATTGCCTTCTTTGTTGTTTGTTGAACTTTTTCCCTTTATTATGGAGTAGATTTGTTTATAGACTTAGAAGGGTTGAACCCTAACCTCTGTTTGTGATGTTTTAATTTGCTGTTCTAATGGAAAAATCTCACCTTTGATTGGTTTACTTTTGAGTTTATTAATGAATTAGATTGGTTTTCTGTGCACGAATTCAATCTTAATTGTTATATTGGTTGAGTAATTGAGAAATCACTCAATTGATGTAGAACAACTCTTGAGTAAAAGAACTTGCATGAATTGCTAGAAATAGAATTCCATAAACTCTCCTATGTAGGGTGTGAATCCATTCATATGATAAAATCCATTGAGTGTATTGCATCTTCTAGGGGTTTTGAGTTGGGAAGAGATTCCAAACAATCAACCTAGGGATAGAAGTGGTAAGCTTGAGAAAGATTACAACTTAATAACGGGATTTTAGGGTCAATTGAGTTGAGTAATCCATTGGGCACGTATTAAGGCTAATACTCGGGGTTAGGGGGATTCCACTTCTAAGTCTTGCGTTTAAAATACTGCATTTCTTCCTTTTTCAACTATCTACGTTTGATCCGTTGGCACTCTCGTTTATTTATTATTTAGATTAGTTTGTTATTGACCCATTCTTTTGTATCAATTAGACTAGATAATAAAGTGCGGGTGATTACTAGTACTTGTTGAGTCCCTGTGGGTACGACACTCGGTACTCCTTATACACTATATTACGGAACGATAGGTACACTTGCCTAGCGTATCCATAGTGTTGCAAAGAGGATATCATCTCACCTGCACAAACTTAGCGAATAAGTGCAAGTACATGGCTCTATTTTGCTCCAATATGAAATTCAATAGACAACAAGAAGTAAGTCTAGAAAATAATTGGTTTGACCCAAAACTACTAAATAAAAGTCCTAAAAATACCTACGCAAACCACCACTTAGACACTCTAAAACATGTGTGAAAAAGCTACTATCACTAAGAATGAGTTTGCATATTTTTTTAATCTTATTTCTCCTATATTAATTACTTGGAACTTATGGAAAGCTAGAAATGAGTTTGTTTTTTTAGGTGTAAGGAAGACTTCGGATCGTATAGCTGCATCTATTTTCTTGGACATTCAAATTGCTTTTGAGGCCAAGTTTAACGTTGCTGTTAAGGTACACTAGCTGGTGGGAATTGTATGTGGAGTTTGCTGTGCTTAAAATAGCAAAAAGAGGCTATCATGGTGAAGTGGAATTTCCCGGTGCAATATGTCAAGCTAAACATAGATAGTTGTGCCATGGGGAACCCTGGGGGATGCGGGGGAGGAGGCTTGTTGAGGGATGACTTTGGGAGATTGATTTTTGGTTTCTGATGTTATTTTGGGAGGGGTACGAGCCTAGAGGCGAAGGCAAAAGAAATGCTGCATAGGGTCAGACAATGTGTGGCTAAGGGTTTCAATCAGCTACACCTAGAATTGGATTCTTTAAATCTAGTAAACATTCTCAAGGGTTTGGTTTCGTGTCCTTGGCATCTATCCCAGGTTGTATGTTCCATAAAAAGTTTCCAGCAATATTTTTTAACTATTTCTCACTGCTTTAGGGAAGCTAACAAGCCAGCAGGTCTACTTGCAGCCAAAGGAATCAAGGAAAGGAAGGATTTGATATTTCTGACTTTTTCAACTCTGCCTAGTGAAATAAAAGGAGCTGTTTACCTTGATCAGTTAGGATATCCTTCTTTTTGCTTTCATAGTATTAGGCTATGAGTTTGTACAGGAAGTAGTCACTCCTCATTTTTCTTTAGTTTTTTCCATGTAAATAAAGGAGATCATTCTCCTATTTCTTGATTAAATTAATAATATTCCGGGATTGGCGCCCCTCACTGCGTACAGGGTTATGCCAAAAAAAAGTGTTTATTAATCTTATACCTATTCTATTGAAATAGAAAACCATTCACCATCACTCTTGTTTTGAATTTATTTAGATAATAAAAGTTATCCATAAAATCGTAGCAATTGCAATTATATTGATTCCCTGCGGGAATTTGACACCTAATACTTCAAGTGCTACAATAGACTCGACTACTTGCGGTATAATTGTGAGATTAGGTTTTTATTACTTAGTTTGTGTGTGTTTTGCTTATATTTTACATACCTAATCTATACCACATCAATATCTCCCAAGGTGATTGAGTGAGATAGACTATTGATAGTTACTCGAAGCCTAGCCGAAGAACTATTAACATAGATGCCGAAGTCCGACTAGGCATACCGAGGTATGAGAATAACTTGAGGTGCTAACGTAAGCCCTTCTGCTAATGTAACAATGACACACGTATGGCCATAGTTAACCTTAGACCCCATATAAGCCCCCTAGCTCGAATCAAACTAAACCAAAGTTAAAGGATCGTCTAATCCGAGCTAGTCTTTAAGATCTGATATGTTGACTGAAAAAAGCCATGTGTCTTCACTTCTTTAAGAAAAAACGTTGGCGTGTCTCTTCTATTAATAAATGTTCTGACCCAAAGCATTTATTATAACAGAAGAAGTAACTGATTTTTTGAATTTCAAAATGGCTCTTTGATTTCTGAGCCCCCCTAGTATAAATATAACAAACCTTTTGTCATTTGTCACTTTTTGTTTTTGAAGTCTCTTATTGCAGAAGTGAGATCTCTATCATTTGAGCAACAGATTAACAAAATAAACAAGTGGCATTAAAGCAAATAAAAAAATTCATCAAAAAGTAAGTATGCCTATCATTGTAGGTAGCCATGCCGAAGTTGTGCAATTCGACAGATCTGAAGTCGAAAGGTCGAGTAGCTTGGCTCAAAACTTGGAAGAAGCAACCAGCAACACTCATCCAGCAAGAGATGAAGCATCTAAGACTCTTGACGAAGAGGAATAGTGCAGCTCTGAAAATAATTCCTCTAAGGAATCTAAGGGGACATCTTTTGACGGTTACAATTTGGACCAATTTGATATTCTAGTGGACAAAAACACTGCTAAACTAGTTAGGCCTGTGGGCATTCATTAGGAGTACTTCAGGGATTTGCTGAAGTATCCTTCTATGGTAAATATGAAAGACGCCCAAATAGCAAAGGAAAAATATATCTTCCATCGTCACTATATAATGTACATTGTGGGTGGTCAAGGACGAGCTCATGAATCTCCAGTAGGGTTTGAGGCAATTTATTTTGACCATCTTTAGGCTGGCCTAAGAATACCAACCTCACAATTCCTTCAAGATGTTTTCAACACTGGGGGATAAGAATTACACAACTCACTCCGAACGCTATTAGATCTGTGGTGAATTTCAAACTCTGCTATAGACACCTTAGCTTTGAATCTCAAGTAGACTTTTTTAGGAGGTTTTATATGATAAAGAAACACAGTTCTGGGAGAGGATGGTTCTACTTTAGTCTCTAAATTGGAGCTCCTAAGATAACCTATAATTCACCGAGCTTCATCAAGCAGTGGAAGAATCGTTCCGTCTTCCTATCTAATTAATACTTCCCTCAAGGCTTCTGGTTGAGGGGCCATAATGAATCTCCAGATTCTGCCCTTGGAACTTTACACAATAAAGAATATAAACTAATTTGAGAAGATGGATTTTACGTTAATTGTTAGGAGTTCCTTGAGGTGGTATTGGTTGAGGGTGGTATGGGCCGCGCTTTGGTCCAACCCGGCCACACTGTTTTTCTAGTTGACTCAACAAAAAAGGTAGTATTTTCTTTATGTTTCAACTGAACTATTACTAACTAATCCTTTTATTACTCTTTGCAGTGTCGAGCTTATCAGATCTACTCCGATTATCGTACTGGAATGGGCAAGAAGTTGAAATGCAAGCCGAAGTTGGAAGAAGCTGGTCCTTCAACAAAAGAACAAGAAACAGGACCGAGCTCATGCACTCCAACAAGACCGAGTTCAAGCACTATAGTTGTGCCTATGCGGACTACCATCGTACCATCCTTTGAAATTGGCAGTGGAAGTACAGGCCGAGGTAAAAAACTTTCTTTATTGAAACCACTTCAACCAACAAAACCACTCATAACAACTCCTGAGCAAGCAATGGCTCCCATTCTGATAGGATTCTAAGGATGCCTATACAAGACACACGTGCTGATCATGGAGTTGTTGATCAAGTAGCTCAATGCAAGCTTGAGGAGACATTTATCTTGTATGCAAGCTATCCAAGAGTTGTCCGTGAGTTTCTGCTTGAGCTTGGACTTGGAGATTATATTGAGAAATTTGGGCACTTGGGCCACAATATGATCTTTTGGTTGTGGATCAAGAGTACATATAAAGAAGGATTTAGTAGAGCTACACAAGCTATCCAGCCTATTCAAGTAGTCCATGAGGTGCACCAAGGCTTAAGGCACTTATGGAGGTCCAATGGGACGTGTTTGATGGGCTTGAGAATTGTTCAGCCCAAGGCCACTAAACATGGCGTGAACAGTGATTTTTGGAAGCTTTTAATTGTTTAAGTTTATGTTTTAATAGGTTACTTTGAGTACAAGTTGTAATCTTTAGTAGTTACCATTTGTGATAGATTACAACTAGTGTTTAAGTTAGTTTCCAAGTAGTCTTTTATTTCCTTGTTCTCACTTTTTGTACCCTATATAAGGGCTGCTACTGTTCATCCAAATTTATGTGTGATTTTTGAGTTAATAAAATTGTGTGTTTTCTCGTGAAGAGATTACTCTTAACTCTTTGGTGATTAAGAACTACCCTTGTTTTTTAACGAAGATTTTGTTAAGTTTTAAGTTTCTAGCTTAGAGTTTGTTCAATTGGTTTGTTTTCAGTCTTTAAGGTTTGTCCACTAGGAATCTATTCTACAAGTTGGTTAGGGGTCTAGAGCAAATTCTAAAGGGAGGACATTCAACGAGATTGGTTAATTTTCAAAGCAACCAATTTGTGATTCTTGGAGTCTTTGGACAGGTTTCAAAGGAGTCAAGCATTCGAGTTGTTCAACCTATTTTCAAGGCGTTCTTGGTCTCACGCAACCGTATGCATATCACATTCCAAGTGGCTCATCTGAAAATTTCATTTTGGATTGGAAAGTAAAAAAGGATGACCGAGCTGACACTCTCGAGGTGGCTGATAAATTAATGCTAATAGGAGTCCTTCCCAAGGATGCTAAGTCTATAGGAAATCTTAATTTCGAAAAATTAACCAGCATGGTAGCCACTACGGTAAGTCTTAACACTTGATATTTTCTCCATTTTAATTATACCGAACTAATATGATGCACTTCTTATAGGCCAATGCCTCTGTAGCTGAGCTCTATTTGAGATCTTAGTTATTGCAAAAGACCCAAGAATCTCAAGTCGTAGAGCTAAAAAAACAACTGAAAGAGGTCAAAGAAATGGCAACCGAACACTTGAAAGCCTAGAGAATAACCGAAAAGGCTCGAGCTACGATGGTCGAAGCTCAAGAAAAGAGAACCATGCATTGGCTGAAGCAAACTCTCTCTGGACAACTCATGCTGTAGAATTGGACTAAATTATCTAGGAATATTTTAACCCCAACCCAATCAATTGATTGAAATCAAACTAATGAATAAACTCAAGAACCTTCTCAAACCCGTTGATAAAAACCCAAGGCATCGGAATTGAACCCTCACAAGAATATCCCTTGGACAGGTTGCACTATAGTTCTCATCACCAAGAATTAAAGAAAAATCTCATGAAGAAAAAACTATCAACTTTATTGATTCATAGTAAAACTCAACATCATTATATTAAAAACAATACAAAAGATAGCCTTATGCAGGCATAAAAAATCCCTAAGAAGACATATATGAAAAGTCTAAGATAAATATAACTCAAAAACTAAACTAAATACTCAAAAAATAGTAAATTCATAAAACTACTATTGTAGCTGTGGCATGGCCTGCACCGCGGATCCCCTCGCAGCTCTGATCAGAAAGTCAAGCCATAAGTGAGTAACGCGCATGACTTACCCTATCTCATTTGCGACTGGCTTTTGGTCCCGTTCATTGAAGATTTTGCCTCACACTTTTGATCGTACACGTGACCTCCAGCCCTTGGTCCTTTTAGTAGATGCTCAATTGTGAACTTCCGTTGCCTGAATGCCATGTTTTGAACCTTTTGAGACCTCCAAATAGCATAGGTTGATGAAATCCATAAGTAAAGCTTTTAAGATTGAGACGGGCATTACCACGCACGTATCATGCTGTGAAATTAGTCAATCGAATGACCGAGGGTATTAAAGAAGGTCACAATATGCTTCAAGTTTGTGCCAAATTCAACATTGAAGACAATCAAGATGAGTCCATTGAAGACCTCTTCGGCGATGACTCGACTCAAGAAGGTCTTGCCAAAGAAACTCCACAAGCATCTAAGCCAAGGATTGAGACAAAAGTTGATGAAGAAATCCAATAAGTGCTAAAGAGACTGAGGGCACCACTGTTGGAGCCTAGGTTGAAGTTAGGCTGAAGAACCAAGAGATATCATGATAGATGTAGAATAGTTAATAATTTTCGGTCCGGCTTCGACCACATTGTAAAAAAACTCCTTGTACTATCATTCTAAATTAATCAAAGGAAAATTTCTCAAGTGTTTGCCGAAGTTCCAATTTTTACTTTCCAAAATGTTTTATTTTCCTTCAATTTATTATTCGCTTACTTCAACTACCACCTTTACCCCCTACTTATTTTTTACAAGTGTAATCCGTGCCTTGGGAAAATAAATTAGATTAAAAGAACAAGTAAATAGGTAGCTCTATTGCTCATGAAAAACTTGATTTGTATAATTTGAATTTTGCATGAATATTATTTCGGCTTCATTAAGTCTGGCTATCTTAGCGTGATGTGGTGTAGATTAAGTATAGAAAATGGAAGGAAAACACACACAAATCAAGTAATAAACCTAATCTCCCAATTTTACCGTGAGTATACGGGTCAAGTGTTGTATAAGGAGTATGTAGGTATCATATCCTTTAAGGAATCAAATACCTTGCAAGTACTGAGGCTTTATGACTTACTTTATTGTCTAAACAACCGAAAATCAAAGATGAGATGAAATAAAATTCAATAGAATAGGTGAATGACAATAACAACTTGTAGAAAGTCAAGTATTCGAGATGTCTAGAATATAGATTCCACTAATAAACTATGAGATGCATGAATGACTTGCTAAGTATTATCTTGCCTTGTTTAGAATCCAATTCCATTTGAATCATAACTAGTTCTCACTATAAAATGATTAAGCTCCAACTATTCTCATGATGAAATCTTGTTAAGACATGAATTGCAATGATTCACTTAAGTATTCATTATTCTCATATAGATAACTTAAGCATTACTTAATCATTTTCTATTGTTAAATACATTTCTTAATGTCAAGTAATAATTTAAATGACTTGTTTGAGTTGGCCATGCAAAAACAAGTGTTAAAACTTAAACAAGTAAACAAACAAGAACAAGCTTGGCAATTTGAGATAATTTAAGTCATGCTTTTGGATTCATTAGTTTTATCTATATTCTAGATGAAGCTTTTGGTGAATTACGCCTAGTGAAACAACATAAAGCTCAACCAAAATACAAGAATTCATGCTTTAACTATAAAAATAAAATATAGAGTTGAGAAAGGCTTATGGACAAGTTTTCAACTTCTATTTCTTTTCCAAAATGTTGAAGTACAAGAAGTTGAGTATAATAGGCAAACTATTCTATTGAAATTTAGAAATTTCTATTACTTCTCTTCAACTATTGATGCGATCCGCCCTGAGACCCCGCGTTAATCTCCTGACAGAAACCTTCACAATGATCACCAACCATAGTGACAACCCTCCCAAGGATTGTTCTTGTGTATCAATAGATAATCTAACTCCAATTCTACCCGAGAATTGAAACTAGTTTGAAGAGGATTCTAAACCCTAACTCCACGTGTTGATTAGAACTTAAGATACCACAATAATTCAACAAATCACTGGAAGAATTAAAATCTCTCAACAAGAACCAAAGAGGGAAAAACCTCACAAAATTTTATTAATTATCCAAGTTATGTCTTAATGATACAAGAACGACATATATGTGTAAAACACCTTAAAAACTACTATGGAAAGTCAAATAGTCTATTACAATTGAAAAACCAAATTTAAATTCTCAAAACAGAAACAAATCGCAACTTCTACCCATATCCGCACCGGCTATCCACGCACGGATTGTTGGCACGGATACGACCAGAATGTTGATTCTGGTTGTGTCTGCTTCTGTCTCTATCCGTGACCCTATCTACATGCGAATACACCTCGCAGATAAGGTCAAAAGGTCACTCTAGCCTTCTTCTGCCTCCTACTCGATGGCATACTCCTCTCATCCATGAATGATCTCTTCCCCCAATCCTTTTTGCCCCTTTGGAGTACCCCTAAACCTCCATTAGGGGTTGTAGTGGCCCTCGCTTTGGCTGTGCTCTTGAGATCACATGAATACCTTGACCAACTTGAGCCTTGGTCCTTTGGTACGTATCATTCCCCTCCTCTTCAATAAGATTCGTCCTCGAATCTAACTTCTTTATGTCTCCACCAAGAGGAATGTCCATAACCTACAAAGAAGAAGTGTTTGGAATACAAGAAATTTGGTTAACATGATTCGCCTTCTCCAACTTCTTCTTCCCCTTGCTCGCCTCATACTCCTTGAGCAGCCTCACACGATCCCTATGAGCTTCCAATGGTGTCAATGGCAAAAGAGTGATGTCCTTTCTATGCCAAACAAACGAATATTGGTTCTGGAATCCATCATACATCACTTTACGATCAAATTGCCATGGACTCTCCAATAATAGATGACATGCCCCCATTGGCACCACATCACACAAAACATTATCTTTGTAGGCTCCGAAGGCGAACTCAGCTTCAACTTGCTTAGTCACCCTAAGCTTTCCACTATCCTTCGCCCATTGCAGTTGATATGGCTTAAGATGCTTCACCGTCTTCAAACCAAGTTCCTCCACTATCAAAGAATTGACAAGGTTAGTGCAGCTACCAGAGTCAACGACGATGCTACATACCTTATCCCTAATAAGACATCTCGTATGGAAGATTGACTCCCTCTGTACATCACATCCAGCTTCCTTGGGTAGTTCATGTGAGACCTTCCTCGTGAATAGAAGCTCTCCTTTGTCAGCGTCACAGATAATAGGGCCTTCATTCTCGCTACCTCTCTCCAGTGGTGGCATCTTCTTATCTTTTGAAGAAGCGCTCTCAATGTTGCCACCCTTAAGTACGATCGTGGTTCTGGTATTAGGACATGGGGATGCCACGTGACCACGGCCTTGGCACTTGAGGCACTGGATGTCAGGAGTCCTTATAAGTGCCTTCATTTGCCCTTTGGTACCACTTGATGAAGAAACGAGAACTCTAGGATGATGATGCTCCTAAAACTCTCGAATCTTTCTCAAAGGACCGTCTTGAAGCTCAGGGTGTAAATCAATCCAAACTCTCTTGCAAAATTGGATCAATTTACTACGAATTATTCGACCCCAACCAAACCCATTGATTGAAACCAAATTAATAGAAAACTCTAGAACCTTATCAAACCTATTGATAAAAACTCAAGGTATAACCTCACAAGAAACACTCTTGAAAAGGCAGAACAAGTTCTTATCTCAAGAACTTACGAAATCCCTCAAAGGGAGAAAACCAAATTCATTGATTTCAATTCATAATTCAACATAACATAAAGAAAACTCTAACCTATAACTAGCCTTATATAGGCATAAAGGTCCTAAGAACAATTATGGAAAACTAGAACAACTATTACAATTAAAAAAAATAAAAATTCAAAAATAGTGAAAACTCGTAGAAGCTGCCTGTATCCACGCCTCCTATCCGCGCGTGGATTGCAAGCGTGGATACCACCAAAAATTCCATCATGGCAACATCTGATTTTGCTACTATCTGCGGTCCTATCTGCGCACAGATACCCCTCGCGAATAGCGTCAGAAAGCTCAACTGCTGCTCTAGGTCTCGTTTGTTGAAGATTCTACCTCGCACCTTCGACCTTAGATGCGACCACCAACCTTTAGAATCTTGAGTGTTTTCCATGCTTTGAACACTTTGAGACCTCCAATTTGCACAAGATGACGACATCCATTGGTGAAGCTTCAAAATCTAAAACGGGCGTTACCACGCACATATCAACTGTACTAACTCTAACACTAACTAATGGATGAAAATCAATTCTAATGGATGATAAACATCTTATAAATAACTCTTACTTGCAATTACATTCAATGTATTGAAATGATGAAGATTTTCATTGAGATTCCAAATGCACATAAAAGTCTTCAATTGTGTGATAAATGGAATCTCCAGCTGCAAAAACCTATCTTCTCTAGAAAAGTATGCAAAAACTGGCTGGAAATGGATGCAAGGTGCAACCCTAGAAAATTCACACTGACCTACGCTTCTGCGCTTGCAATTTGCCAATTTTTTTCTTTTTAAAAAATGCGAATTTGACTCACAGATCATAGGCATTTTTTGATTTTTTTGGTTGTTTGGCTCATTCTTGTGGGGATGTTTTGAGACATTGTTTACAAGTTTGTTTAACAACTTTCAAGGCATGAAATAATCACTTTAATACATTCAACCAGATTCCATTACATGTTTCAATTCATTGATTCAAACTTTAACCTTTTGCATCAAAGTATGAAATTTTTTTTGAGGCATTTTAGCTCAAGTTTCTTTTGCTTTTCACTTCATTATAACACATTACACTTGTTCACATCATGTATAAACCAAAATTTCAACCCTTTGAACTACATTGCATCATTTTAAGTGTGGAGAAAATCAAAGGCTTTCAAGCATGCTATGCTAAGTTTGTGTTTCAATAAGCTACTTATTCATGATCTAACATAGCATTTGAATGTTTGTGAGCTTGAAACAAAGGTTGTAAGCAAGAATGGCTATAAAGACATGGTGAAGCATTGCGAAAAGGAATTTCAAAAAGGCCAAAAAACTTCAAGGACAACAACAATATCATTTTTTTGGACTCATTAACCAAACAAGGGGAGTTTTCTTATTCTATTTTTCTTTCTTATCTTTTCTTTTATACATTGAAGACAATGTATCATGTTAAGTGTGGGTAGAAGGTAAAGGATTATGTTTAGTGTGGTTGGGAGTAATTGTATCAAGATATTATTTTAGTAAAATATGGCCAAAATTTTTCAAAAATTTGCCTTTGTATCATACTTTTATGCCATAAACTTGTTGGATTCTTTTACTTTTTGAAGTAATATATACAACTTCGATTGATTGATTTCTACAAATATATGGAGAAATAATTATTATGTGGTTAGAAGTTTTGTTTTTTAAGAAAGTATATTAAAATGGTTGTAATTATGTCTTGATTTGGCATGATTAAATTAAAATTTCTTTTCTTTACTTAATTTTATACTACTAAGTTGTAGATATGGACAAGAAGTATACTTATGCATTATTTGACTTAAGGGACATTTAGGTTATGAAATTAAATTGATAAGTGCTAACTTATTTCTACTCCAATGATTCAAATTGCTTAGTAATCGAGAATCTTCATCACAAAATGTCAATTTTCGTGACAAAGGACATTTGAATTAAGAGTATGCATCGCAAGTTTGATTGAAAGTGAATTGTTGAGTAATAAGGGATCTTCATCAACCAATGTCAATCTTTTCATCAAAAAAGAACTTCACTTCTTAAACTGAAGATTAAATTGTGGAAAAAATGAAAAAAAATATTGAGTAACCGAGGGTTTTCATCTAAAAATGTCAACCTTCGCGTCAAAAGACACTTGCAACTACAAAATTTAACATGTTCCATTGTGTATAATTGAGTTATATATTATTGTCCATATTGAATACTTATGGTGTGAAATTTTGTAAGGCATTGAAATTTTGTTGAACTAGCTGTAATTTTGATATAAACACTTCCTTTCTACTTGGTATGATTAGTATTAGAAACACTACAAAGAATTGCGTAATGCCTATTTACTTTAACTTATGGAATTGTATTCAACATTGAAACATTTGTTATTTTAATACTTGAATTATTATTTGATCTCTTGATTTTTTAAGTACTTGAGAACAAGAAATGATTCAAGTGTGGAGGAGTTTGATGAGTAATAAATTTATCAATATTATTATATGTTGTATTATGTATTTTTGGTGTGATTTTAGTGTTATTATATTAATTTTGGTTACAAATGACTCATTTTCTAACTTTTTCAAAAATTAAGGTTTTTATCCAAAAATTAGGGTTTTGAGGTGAAATTGTTATTTTGAGCAAATTAATGCACAATTCTTGTACAAATTTGTCAGTTCATCAAGCTTAAACTCAATCTGGATCAATTGGAGTCAAGGTCGATCAAATTCAAAGGTGATTTAAGAGATTAAGTTAGATGAATCACTTGGAGAACAATTGAAGAGTTAATTGTGCAAAATATTTAGGAGACTTGATTCTTAATAAAAAAATGCATGAAAATACGTGAAAAATGCCTACACATATGGAAACCAACTCAGCAAAATTCAAAAAATCAGGTGGAGCTCAAAATTAATATTTTGTTTTTTTAAGGTGTATGCATAGGACCCTAAGGGTGGTACTTCTATTGATTCGGAAATAGAAAGAACCACAAGGAAGGCAAGGAGACAAAGGCAAGAAGAACAAGCAAAGGTGGAGGAAGCTAGTGAAACCTCAATTACACCTTAACCACATCTACAACAAGAGGTAGATATAGAGGAGGTAACACAAAATCCAAACCCTAACACTCATTCTTTAAGAGATTATGTTATGCCAGATGTATCGGTTCTCATACAAGCATAATAAGGCCAGAGTTAATTGCTAATAATTTTGAACTTAAGCCATGACTTGTTCAAATGGTTCAACAAAATCAATTTGGCAGTTATCATAATGAAGATCCTCACATTCACTTGGCAAGTTTCTTGGAAATATGTGATACATTTAAACAAAATGATATTTTCAAATATGCCATAAGGCTAAGATTATTTTCATTTTCATTAGAAGATAAAGCCAAGAAATTGCTCAATTCAATCATACTAAATACCGTTGCTATATGGAGGGCCCTTTCCAAGGCCTTTCTAAACAAATACTTCTCACCGGAAAAGATCGCAAGACTAAGAAAGGACATTATTGGATTTAGCCAAAGAGATGGATAGTCTCTATATGAGGCATTGGAAAGATTTAAGGACTTAATAAGAAAATGTCCACACCATGGACTCCCAAATTGGCTAATAGTGCAGATATTCTATAATGGATTTAATTATTCAACAAAAATCAACATAGATGCAACTACGAGGAGCTCTTATGGCAAAGTCGGTGAAAGAAGCCCAAGAGTTTATTGAAAAAATGGCGACCAACCATTATCAATGGGCAAATGAAAGAGATATCAATAGGAAGACTCAAGGTGCATATGAAGTTGATTCTAATGACATGTTAAAGGCATAAATGCATAGTGTGATGAACGCCATAAATTCTTTGAGCAAAATTGTTCGAGTAAATCAACATTCTTCTTCTAGTATTGCACATTGTACTATTTGTGGAGATTCTCATGATTCATCTATGTGTGCACAAGTACAATATGTAAATAATTATAAAATTTTCTCCCTAATAATATCTCTTCTAATTCTCACAATCTGGGGTGGAGAAACCATCTAAATCTTGGATGGAGAGAGCCAGAAATGATCACACCACCCGAAAAATAATCACACCACCTGGATTTTCTCAAAATAAACAAGGTTGGGAAGTAGCAATAGAGAAAATGGCTAAAAAAATAGAATTGCATGAAAATTAGTCTAGTGAAAGAATTGGAAGCCTTGCAAACATCGTTTCACAATTGGCCGAAGAAATGAACCTTAAGAAACCCAAAGAGTTGCCAAGCAAAACCGAAATCAATCCTAGGGGACATGTTCAAGCCATTACTTTGAGAAGTGGCAAGGAATTGAGTGAACTATGTGTGGAAAAAGAGAAAAATGTCGAAGTGATGAAGATGAAAAAGAAGAAAAAGGAAAAGAAATAGTCATTGATAATGAAATACATTATGAACCTAAATCAAAAACTATCCCTATTCGCCCACAAGTTCCATTCCCACAACGGTTCAAAAGTTCAAAGATTGATAAAAGTCTAGAAAAGGCTGCAAAAATGCTAAAACAATTTCATGTGAATATTCCTTTTGTATTTGTATTTTTACACGTTTCATTAAAAGCAAGCTCCTCAAGGATTTGGTAACACGGAAGAAGAGTTTGGATGATTTTGAAACCATAGCATTCACAAAAGAGTGTAGTGCTAGGATTCAAAACAAATTACCACCAAAGCTTAAGGATCGAAGGTGTTTTTCTATCCCTTGCACTATTGGAGGAATAAATTTTTCAAATGTTTTATGTCTTAGTGTATGCCGTAAAACCAAGATGGTTTAAGGTGTTTTGTATTTACACTTATTTATGTTATATTTATCCATGTGGTATTTTTCTTTATCATCTATACTTGTATTTCTATGTTACTTTTTTTATTGATAAAGTCCTTAAAATATTGACTGTGTATTAGAGATTGTAAGGGTTACAATTATGAGACTCTAATACATAAAGTCATATTCTTAAATATCCCTAGTTATAGTATTAATGAGATTGGACATCGTTAATGCGGATAGACTAGCACATACTTTACTTCTACTTATGGTAAGTAGTAGTTGATCTTATTGACTATGGTGTGCATGACACTTAAGCTAGTATGTGGATGCTTGTTTCAGAACAAGTTCATTGGATTGATCCGTCAAGAGTTTCAACTATAGTGCCAATAGTTGAGCTCTTAATGGCAATGGTGTAAGTAATCCTTTGACTTGAGATTACCATTGTATCTTGAGTGTGAATTGCTATATTTAACTCTATTCCTCGGTGCCCGTAAAAGGGTAGCCCATAGGTTAGAGATTGGGTATAGTTTGAAGTATGGAAAGATAGTGAGTAATCAATATAGGATTCACCACTCCTTAATAGGAGAGTATATCCCTTTATGGCCACTTGTTGGAAATATTAACTCACAAATCTTTTGCAGAAATGATAGTATAACTTGAAAGTAGTTTCAAGGTTATACATAATGGGGAGTTATATTTCTGGAACAAGAAAATATAAATTAGTCATTTAATATTATACACTATACTTTTAGAGTAATTGGAATATAGTGTGGTAAAAGAATATTAATTACACAGTAGCATTGTCATTGAAGGGTATGGTCTACCATATGACTTTCCTATTCACTTGGGTGGTCATGATGCATTACTAGATGCCACTCATGATCTATAAGTATGAATTGATTAATTAGTGAATTAATGACAAATTAAAGTTTTTAATATATCTAGCTCAATTAATGAGTTATAATTTATACTTATTGCCAACGTGAATGGAACCTAATGGGTCACACACATAAAGAACAAAATCTTTGGGTTAAAATATAATTAAGATAAGTATGAGATACTTATGGGGTTAATTTATGAGATAAATTAACTTAAAGGACTTATTTATAAATATTCTAAGTCTTGTAGGAAATTAGTTTCCTAAAAGAAATAAAGTAACTAATTGGTTTCCTTATGAAATAGATTTCCTAAAAGAGAAGGTTTAGCTTAAAGTAAGTTACCTAAACCTTCTTGTTTTCCAATTAGCTTTATTTCCTAAAAGACTAGAATACTTCTTCTATAAATAGGTCCATGCTTTGACTCTTGAATTATTATTGCAACACAAAAGAAAACTAGTGAGAGAAAATTGAAGAAAGAAAAGGCACGCCTCTTTCTCTCTCTAAGCGTCTCTCTCTCTCTCTCCTAATTGTTAGGTTTTTCTTCTTCTTGTGTTCTTAAATAATTCAAGGGAGCTAGCACTCAAAAGTCAAAGCAAGCAAGCCTACAAGGTTCCCAAAGAAGTTGTTCGTGTGGATATCATTAGAGGCTCTATGCTTGGAGGGCTTTTTGTGGTAGATCTAACATCTTCTTCGAAGGATCTTGGCCTAGTAGCATAGAAACCTTCTGTGCTTAAGGTAGTCTTCATGCAAACCCCCTTGATAATCATATAGATATGTCAAAGAGATCCATGGTTAAGGAAATAAATTTTTGTTTTTCTGCTGCGTTATCTATGCTATTACCTTACAGTGGTATCAGAGCCTCCTTTGATTATATCTATATGATTTGTGTTTATTTAATTGTCATAAATATGGATGGTTTGTTCTTGATGAAATTTGTCTCAAAATTGTTTTAGAAAAATCAAGAGTTTGATTTTTAAGAAAAGTTCTTGATTATTTTAAAGTGTTTTAAATAATTAAGATAAGTTCTTAAGGTTGTTTTTAGGGTTTCTAAATTGTTTTTGACGTGCTAAAAAGGTTTTAACATGTTTTGATTCAAAAGAGTTTTGAAAAACACCAAAGAATTTCAAAGATCGTATTTTTTGGACACAAACCGCGCGAAAACCTGCACGCGTTTTGATCCGCAGTTAAAATCCCGTACCTTCTGTCCACAAATTACGGATGAAACCACGCGCAGTTTGTCTCACGGTTTACAAACTGTAGATGAAACTGCGCACGTTTTGTCCCACGGTTTGTAGGTAGAATCTTAGTGGGATTTTTTCTAAATTTTTGGAAAACACGAATTTTGGTAATTTCTCTATTAAAACACTTTCCAATTTTAATTGTTAATATTTGGAAAGTTAAAATTTGGAAACCTATACCTTCTATAACTATATTTTTGAGACAAATAAATTTCAAGAGCATTAATCTAATTTATTTAGACCATGTGATTTATGATTAGAATTAAATAAATTTATTTATGTAATTGTTAAATGGTATGATGGCATGGTGGATGATTATAGATTAGACCAATGTGATTGAATGGTTATTACTTCTTTTATGGTTGGCTTGTATTGGTTTTATAAATAGGGCCTGCGTGTCCTTTCCTCTCTATTTTTCTGATGTGATTCTCTTTTCTCTTGAATTCCCCTCGAATGTAACTCGAGATTTCTTGATCAATACTTGTAATGTACAAAGTATAGGTTAGGAATAGGTTTATTTTCTAAATTATTTAGACTAGAATTACATATGTAATGTACAAAAAGATAGAGATGGCACCAAGGAGGCGTATCAAGGAGTTGACACGTCCCTTGCAAATTTTAACTAAATATTTTCTTCAAGGCTCGAAGAAAATATTATTAGTTAAAATCCATAATCATCCACGTTTACTATGCTTTTATCGTATATAATGATATATTTTAATTGCATGATATGATGAGACATTAATATTTAAACTAAAATCCCTCAAATTCAAATATTAAGTCATCTATTTAAGTTGCCTTCCATTATTATAACAAAAACAATGAGTTCCTATTAAGGTTGACACGTTGGCCTCCGTCAAGGTCACCTTACTCAGAATATGTTTTTGTTATGAGATATGACCTCTGAATAATGGGTTTGACTTAACAAAAATTACATAACGAGTTTGGCCTCCGTCAATATTATGATATTTTTTGAGGCAATGTTGGGTAATACATAAGATGTAAATTTCAAAGAGTTGTGATGAGGATCGTGGAAGCCAAGGTGAGGACATGTTCAAGGCAAATCCTTTACAAGGCATAGGAGGTCCAATGACAAGATTTCGAACCAAGAGGATGAAACAAGCTATGCAAGGACTTCTCACGCAATTGCAAGAAGAAAAACCTACTTGGGCTAAGAACATGCCGGTTCAGATGATTACGTATGCTTGGATTGATGTTGACGCCAAGAGAAGTGAGCAAAGTAGTCAAACCAAGCCAAATGAAGGAGAATTGAAGTTTCTGACCGAGGCCGCACCTAAGGCCGCGCCACAGCCTTCCCTATGGCCTTCATCAGAGATTGCTCCGGATGAACTGAAGCCTCTGACCGAGGCCGCAAGGAAGGCCGCCCCACGGTCTTGGCCGTAGCCTTCCCCAGAAATCGTATACGCGTTTTTCCTTTACGGGTTTTTAGTAGAATAACTGAGTTGTAAACCTTTTATAAGGTATTTGGTGTAATGAAACGAACATAACATTATTGAATGAATTAAAACGTGAGTTTTTTCTCTCAAATTGGGGTTACCCTAGTTCTTTGGTAAAACAAGAACTACTCTTGTTCTTGACAATCGACTTGTTAAGATCAAGCCTTTTCTTTGCTTAGGATTGTTCTTCCAAAAGGGTTTGCTCTTCGTCTTGTGAGATCGTCAACTAGGGGTCTATTCCACGGGTTGGGTAGGAGTCTAGGTTGCATCCCATAAGGAGAACCAACGATCTTTGGTGGCATTCAAAGCGCCCAATTCAAGTTGTTCTTGGATTCTTCGACAAGTAACGAAGGGGTCAAGAAGATTGGATTGGTTCCCATGGATTTTCAAGAGTCTTGGGCATCTCGCGACCGTGGTTCGCATCAATTGGTATCAGAGCCAAGGGTTTTCCTTGAATTTTCCAGGTTATCCAAGTCAGAATTTTCCTTTGGAAATTTTGGCTATATCCCTTTTTCTTTGTTTTCTTGTTATTCGATCTTCGTAATCGTCTTTGATTGTATTCTTGTGATTTCTTCCTTTCGTATCCTCTTTGGTTATCTTTTATTGATATCTAATTAGGGTTTGTGTTAGAGTCATTCTTGGTTGTCTAAACCAAGAATTCTAGGGTTTCTTGTGTGGTTCAATTATTTGTCTTGATAATTTCTCAATTGTTTTCCTCTTCCATCTGGTGTTGGAATTGTTTAAAAAAAAAGAAAGAGAGAGAGTACTGTTCTCGTTACTGTAGCACGCTACTGTTCATCGATACTGTAGCGATACTGTTCATTCGACGATTCACTGTTCATTTGGTGAATTTTGGTTGTTTTGTTTTACTTTGTGTTGATTGAGTGTGGGTTATCTGGAATTTGTTTAAAAAAAAAGGGAAGAAAAAGAAAAGAGGCGTGCTTGAAGGGAGTAAAAGCCGAGCACACGAACTAAATCAATTAAACTAAAGTATATTTGGCTGGAATACTGTCCTTGTGCATCCGAATAGACCTGGTGAAACATCCAGATCGTTGGACAGAGAACAACGCCACGTACGAAAGTTTAATTGACCCGGATTTTTTGAATTCTTGTGAGATTGAATGGGTTTTGGCTCAAGGGATTGTTGGTCGTTATCTTGAAAAGGAAGACTATTGGAAAATCAAGATTCTCACCAAGAGAACCACACACTAGGAAGTCTCTTCGAGATCTTTGCATTCAATTCTGTGTCGTTCGATTTCCTCAAAGTTCTTGAAAATTACTCTTCCCTAAGCAATTTCCTTTTCTTTCTTAAATCCTCCTTGATCATTTAACGTAAGTCTTGTTAAGTCCAATTGAGCAGGTTCTTTACCAAAGGCCTACAGTGTGACCTCGAAGAGTGGTAAAAGGCTAAGGGGTGAGATTAGCATCGGGAAAAAGCCTATATACCTTAGAGTGATACACGAGAGACGAGTGGATACATTTAGTGAGGGAGTGAGGTTCTTTTATTTGTTTTACTTGTGTTGCTAACATTTCTTTGCAGGTAAGCTCATCATGTCTGACCATAGTGAGCAAAGGTTTGCTAGCCTTAGAATTCTCTATAAAGGCTATGCAAGATGAGTTCAGGCGTATGTATGCTCGTATGGATGACATTGCTTCAGCTGTAAAAGGGAAAACCAAGGTGTCACGAATTGCACCTGAAGAAGAAGAAGATGAAGGTTATGAGTCTGAAGAAGTAATTTCCCGCCGAGGGAGAAAGGCGCCCCTACAGCAACCAAATCGTGACAACAATTTGGGAAGCATCAAGATGTCCATTCCTCCTTTCAAGGGGCTAAACAATCCAGAGGCTTACTTGGAATGGGAAAGGAAGGTTGATCAAGTGTTTGAAGTCCACAACTACTCTGAGGAAAAGAAAGTCCAAATTGCAGCAGTAGAGTTTGTGGAGTACGCAAGCATTTGGTGGGACCAATTGGTGAAGTCTAGAAGAAGATGTGGAGATGAACCAATTCGAACTTGGGCAACCATGAAGACAATCATGAGGAAGAGATTCATCCCGAGTCATTACTCTAGAGACTTACACCGAAGGCTTCAGACCTTGAAGCAAGGATCGTCTACTGTAGATGAATATGCTAAGGAGTTGGAGACCCTCATGATCCGGGCTGACGTACAAGAGGATGAGGAGGCCACCATGGCTAGGTTTATTGCTGGCCTAAATTCAGAGATTGCTGATGTTGTGGAACTGCACAACTATGTTGAGCTTCAAGACTTGGTTGACAAGGCCGAGAAAGTTGAGCAGCAACTCAAATCAAAAAGAGGACGAGGCTACTCCAACAGTCAAACTCGTTCCCAATGGAGTAACTCCCGTGAAAGGAGACCTGAACAGAGCAATCAGAAACTAAGGGAGCCATGGAAGAGAAATGACACGCCCTCTAATAGTAAAAGCAAGGTCGAGTTGCCATCCTCCAAACAACCTGTCAAAGGCAGAAGTGAAGCACCACCACCACGACAGAGAGATATCAAATGCTACAAGTGTCAGGGATACGGGCACATTTCTTCTCAGTGTCCCAGTCTAAGAAGCATGATCATCCTTGATAATGGGGATGTAGAGAGTGAGCACTCCAGTGATGAGGAGATGCCACCGCTTGAGGGGCCCAGTGGCGATGAGAATGAAGGGCCTAGTGAAGTTGATCCACCAAGTGGAGCGGTGCTGGTTACCCGCAGATCCCTTAGTATCCAGCCTAAAGAGGACAGCGAGGAGATGCACAGGGAACACATCTTCCATACCAGATGTGTGGTCCTAGATAAGTTATGCAATGTCATAGTGGATAGTGGTAGCTGTGCAAATGTTGCCTCTACCTTGTTCGTAGAGAAGCTGAGGCTACCTACCATCAAGCATCCCAAGCCCTATTATTTGCAATGGTTGACAGATCATGGTGACATTAAAGTGACGAGGCAAGTAATGGTGTCATTTGCCATAGGAGGGTATGTGGATGAGATCTTGTGCGATGTCATACCTATGCATGCTTGCCATATTTTGTTCGGCCGACCATGGCAATTTGATAGGAAAGTGATTTATGATGGGTATAAGAATACCTATCGATTGATTTGGAAGAAGAAGGAGTATGTATTGAAGTCTCTACGGCCATCTGAGGCTTATACTGATCAAGCTCAGGATCTCCCAGGAATGTAAAATGAGAGAAAAGCAACAAAGTGTGAGTGAGGAGAAAAACAAAAGAGATGGCAGAGTAGAAGAAAAGAGAGAAGAGTCGAGAGGAAAAAGAGAGAAAAATAAAAGAGAGGTTGTGTCAAAAGAAAAAAGGAAGGTGAGTGCATTTGCAGAAAAAGGAGAAGTCAAGAGTGCACTGATAGCGAGGCAGCAATTCCTTATGCTTATGTATAAGGATATTTACCTTTCTACTAACGACATTGACCCTTCTGTACCAAGTGTCGTAGTCTCTTTGTTGCAGGAATTCCAAGACTTGTTCCTTGAAGATGTTCCACAGGGGTTACCACCACTCAGAGGCATAGAGCATCAGATCGACTTCATATCGGGGATCGAAGCATTCCTAACCGTCCAGCTTATCGGGCCAACCCAGAGGAAACAAAGGAGATACAGAAGCAAGTGGATGAGTTGATAGAAAAAGGGTTCGTTAGGGAGAGCATGAGTCCGTGCTCAGTACCCGTCATTTTAGTGCCTAAGAAGGATGGCACTTGGAGAATGTGCGTGGACTGCAGAGCCATCAATAAAATCACGGTAAAGTATCGTCATCCCATCCCTAGGCTAGACGATATGTTAGATGAACTGTATGGCTCACAAATATTTTCCAAAATTGATTTAAAGAGTGGTTATTATCAGATTAGGATGAAAGAAGGTGACGAGTGGAAAACTGCTTTTAAAACTAAGTACAGGTCTTTATGAGTGGTTAGTTATGCCTTTTGGCTTAACTAATGCTCCTAGTACTTTTATGCGTTTAATGAACCATGTTTTCCGCCCTTTCATTGGAAAATTTGTTGTGGTCTATTTTGATGATATTTTGATTTATAGCAAGTCCTTGAATGACCACGTATCACACTTGCATGCTGTTCTTGATGTGCTTAGATCCCATCAATTGTATGCCAACATGAAAAAATGTTCTTTTTGTATGAATTCTATTATTTTTCTTGGATTTGTTGTTAGCACTAATGGCGTCAGTGTAGATGAATCTAAGGATGAAGGCAATTCGGGAATGGCCTACCCCTAAGAACGCCAATGAGGTAAGATCTTTTCACGGTTTAGCAAGCTTCTACCGAAGGTTTGTACGTGATTTCTCTTCAATAGCTGCACCTTTAAATGAGCTTGTTAAAAAGAATGTAGTATTTAAGTGGGAAAATGTGCATGAAAGAGCCTTTAATTTGCTGAAAGATAAGTTGACTAATGCACCTTTGTTAAGCTTACCTAATTTTGATAAAGTTTTTGAGATTGAGTGTGACGCTAGTGGTATTGGTGTAGGAGCTGTTTTGATGCAGGATTCCAAGCCTATTGCCTATTTCAGCGAGAAGCTTCAAGGGGCAACACTCAATTACCCCACTTACGATAAGGAGCTATATGCTTTGGTGAGGACGCTCCAAGACATGGCAACATTACCTGTGGCCAAGGGAATTTATCATACACTCGGACCACGAGAGTCTCAAATTCCTCAAGTCCCAAGGTAAGTTGAACAAGAGACACGCCAAGTGGCTAGAGTTCATTGAGACTGTTCCCATACGTCATCAAATACAAACAAGGTAAGGAGAACGTAGTGGCAGATGCGTTGTCAAGAAGGTATACTCTTCTTACCTCATTGCATGCCAAATTACTTGGGTTTGAACTTGTGAAAGACTTGTATGGATCTGATCATGATTTTGAGTCAATTTGGAATGCATGTGAAAAAGGGTCTTTTGGCGAATATTATAGGCATGAAGGTTTTCTATTTAAGAAGGATAAATTGTGTGTGCCTGTAAGCTCTTTGCGTGAATTGCTTGTGCGTGAGTCGCATGGAGGGGGATTAATGAGGTCATTTTGGTGTATTAAAAACTCTAGATAGTTTTGCAAGAACATTTTTACTGGCCTCACATGAAAAAAGACGTGCAAATGATGTGTGACAAATGCATTACATGTAGACAGGCTAAGTCTAGAGTTAGGCCACACGGGCTTTACACACCCTTACCTGTGCCATCCCACCCTTGGGTTGATATTTCCATGAATTTTGTGTTGGGGCTCCCAAGGTCTCAAACTGGTAAGGATAGTATCTTTTGTTGTTGTAGATCGGTTTAGTAAGATGGCTCATTTTATCGCATGTGTTAAAACCAATGATGCCTCTCATATAGCTGATTTGTTCTTTAAGGAAGTAGTGCGTTTGCATGGGCTACCTAGAACTATTGTTAGTGATAGAGATGTTAAGTTCCTAAGCCATTTTTGGCGTACTCTCTGGAGTAAATTAGGGACTAAGTTACTGTTTTCTATCGTGCTACCGTAGCACATCCTCAAACGGATGGGCAAACGGAAGTTGTCAATCGCACACTTACCACGCTCTTGTGAGCAATCATTCAGCGCAATTTGAAAAATTGAGAAAAATGTTTGCCTCATATTGAGTTTGCTTATAATAGAGCTGTGCATTTTTCTACTTCTTATTCTCCATTCGAGGTTGTTTATGGCTTTAATTCTTTGACTCCATTAGATATCTTATCTTTGCCTTCTAGTGAACATAGCAGATTTGGACGGCAAGAGAAAGGCAGAGTTTGTCAGGGATTTGCATGCCAGAGTTCGAGCTAACATAGAAAGGAAAAATGAACGATATGCTTGAACAAGCAAACAAGGGACGTATGAAGGTGACTTTCAAACCAGGAGATTGGGTGTGGATTCACATGCGAAAAAGAAAGGTTCCCTCAGCAAAGGAAGTCCAAGCTTGGACCTCGTGGAGATGGTCCATTTCAAGTCCTTGAGAAGATCGGTGATAATGCATACAAAATCGATCTGCCAAGTGAGTATGGTAATATTAGTGCGACTTTCAATGTGGCTAATTTGTCTTTGTATGATGCAAGTGATTCGAGGACGAATCTTCCTAAGGAAGGAGGGAATGATGAGGATCGTGGAAGCCAAGGTAAGGACACGTTTAAGGCAGATCCTTTACAAGGCATAGGAGGTCCAATGACGAGACTTCGAACCAAGAGAATGAAACAAGCTATGCAAGAACTTCTCACGCAATTGCAAGAAAAAGAATCTACTTGGGCTAAGAACGTGCCGGTTCGGATGATTACGTATGCTTGGATTGATGTTGACGCCAAAGGAAGTGAGCAAAGTAGTCAAACCAAGCCAAATGAACGAGAATTGAAGTTTCTGACCGAGGTCGCACCTAAGGCCGCCCCACGGCCTTCCCCACGGCCTTCATCAGAGAGTTGCTCCGGATGAACTGAAGCCTTTGACCTAGGCCGCGAGAAAGGCCGCCCCACGGCCTTGGCCGCGGCCTTCCCCAGAAATCGTATACGCGTTTTTCCTTTACGAGTTTTTAGTAGAATAACGAGTTGTAAACCTTTTATAAGGTATTTGGTGTAATGAAACGAACATAACATTATTGAATGAATTAAAACGTGAGTTTTTTCTCTCAAATTGGGGTTACCCTAGTTTTTTGTTAAAACAAGTACTACTCTTGTTCTTGACAATCGACTTGTTAAGATCAAACCTTTTCTTTGCTTAGGATTGTTCTTCCAAAAGGGTTTGCTCTTCGTCTTGTGAGATCGTCAACTAGGGGTCTATTCCACGGGTTGGGTAGGAGTATAGGTTGCATCCCATAAGGAAAACCAACGATTTTTGTGGCATTCAAAGCGCCCAATTCGAATTGTTCTTGAATTCTTCGACAAGTAGCGAAGGGGTCAAGAAGATTGGATCGGTTCCCATGGATTTTCAAGGAGTCTTAGGCATCTCGCGACTGTGGTTCGCATCAAGTTGATACCTAACTATCTAGGAGTCACAAGAGTTGTGATTGATATAGTTATCTACCTAATCGAATTTATCTTTGGGGCATTGGCCTCCGTCAAACTCAAAGCTAATTAGATGGGATTCTAGCCCACTAGAAATCTCTAACGGATTTCTGAATCAATATTGAGGGTTATTGATTTGAAGTAAAATAGTAGGCGCAAACCAAATAAATTTATAAATCTACATTTTTGGTTTGCATATATAACATAAAACAAATATTTATTTTCTGTCTTTACTTTTTGTAGAATGTCTAACGTGAATTTGCGACCGATTCTTGACAACAAACTCAATGAAACCAACTTTGAGAATTGAAATATCAATTTGAGAATTGTTCTCAAACACGAAAAAATTGAGTATGTCCTCAATAGACCATTGCCCCCTTCTCCTCCTGCTATTGCATCACCTGATGACATAGATGCATATGAGATGCACAAAGCCGACAATGATTCTGCAACATGTATCATGTTAGTTGTTATGTCCCCGACATTACAAAAGCAACATCTTAAGATGGATGCTCCATCCATGATTGTGCATTTAAAAGAAATGTTCGATGCACAAGCTAGGACTGAGAGGTATGAGACCTCAAGGGAGCTTTATCAATGCAAGATGGAAGAAGGATCTTTAGTGACTACCCATGTACTAAAGATGATCGGGCTAATTGAAAAATTAGCTAATCTGGGACACGTCTCGACAATAAGTTAAAGTATTGACTTAATTCTTCAGTCCCTCCCTAAGAGCTATTCACAATTCATCCTGTACTTCAACATGCGAAAAGCTGAGTGCACGTTAACTGAATTGATGAACATGCTCAAAACTACTGAGTCCAATCTTAAGAAGGAGAAGGGCACCGTTATGCTTGTATTGGGCTCCAAGAAAAAGATGTCTAATTCTAAACTTAAGAAATCCAAGAAAAAGAGAAGCAAGGCTAAGGGTGGGGTTAAAAAGGACAAACTCAAGGGCACATGCTTCCATTGTGGAAAAGATGGGCATTGGAAGAGAAACTGCAAGGCCTACCTTGACTCTCTAAAGTCAAAGAAACTTGGTGAAGCTTCAACCTGTGATATGTTTATGATTGAGATTAATTTATCTACTAACTAGGACTCATAGGTATTAGATACCGGATCTGGATCTCATATTTGTAAAAATATGCAGGGTCTTAAAGATAGTAAATCCTTGGCAAGGGGAAAGGTCGAGCTACGCGTGGGGAATGGAGTAAGAGTTGCTGCATTAGCCGTAGGAATCTATGTACTCTCTTTACCCATTGGGCTTATTTTAGAATTAAGAAACTATTATTTTATTCCCGTACTTACAAAGAACATCATTTTTATCTCGTTGTTAGATTTGGATGGTTTTACCATCATTCAAAGGAATAAAAGTTGTTCTTTTTCACATGATGGTATTACTTATGGCACTGGTACATTAATTAATGGTTTATACATTTTAGATGAACAAAAGTCCATTCTCAACATAAACACCAAGAAACAAAAATTAGATATTGTTAACCAAACATACCTTTGGCATTGTAGACTTGGTCATGTAAATGAGAAATGCATATCCAAGTTACATAAAAATAGATACTTGGACTCACTTGATTATGAATCATTTGGGACATGCGAATCTTGTTTACTTGGCAAGATGACCAAGACACCTTTTACTGGAAAGGGTGAACGTGCTAGTAATCTTTTTGGGTTTATACATGCTGATGTTTCTGACCCAATGTCGATCCATGCTAGAGGCAGTTTTGTTCTACTTCATCACTTTCACGGATGACCATTCTAGATATGATTATGTGTTTCTAATGAAGCACAAATGCGAGATCTTTGAAAAGTTCAAAATCTTTAGAGCTGAAATAGAGAAACAACTTGGTAAGAGTATCAAAACACTTAGATCTAATCGAGGTAGAGAATATTTGAGTCAAGAGCTCCAACAATATTTAGAGAAAAATGGGATTATTCCTCAATGGACTCCTCCATACACGCCACAACTAAATGGTGTGTCTGAAAGAAAAAATCGTACTTTATTAGATATAGTACGTTCTATGATGGGCCATGCATCACTTTCTATTTCATTTTGGGGTTATGCCTTAGATTCCGCCTCCTATATACTCAACCGTGTTTTATCAAAATCTGTTGATACCACACCTTTGAGATTTGGTATGGTAAGAAACTGAATCTTAATCATTTGAAGATTTGGGGTTATTCTGCTTATGTGAAGCGGAAACATATCAGACAAGGTAGAGACTAAGTTTGACAAATGTTTGTTTGTAGGGTATCCTAGAGAGAGTCGTGGATACTATTTCTACAATCCCCTTAAGCAAAAGGTGTTTGTTTCAAGACATGCTACTTTTCTAGAAAAATTGTTTATTCTTGCAAGAAGTAGTGGGAGTAAAGTAGAATTTGAATAAATTCAAGAACCACAAAGTAGTCAACAGATGGAACAAGAGCTTACGCCACATATTGATAAGGAGCAGTCGGAAGCTCAAGTTACACAAGAATTTCGTAGATCTAGTAGAACACGTTATGCTCTTGAGAGATATGGATTTCTCATCAGTGAGAGTAATGATGTGTTAGTCATAGATGATGACGATCCTACTAGTTACAAAAAAGCTATGTTTAATGTAGACTCTTTGAAGTGGTGCGAAGCCATGAAATCCAAAATGGATTCCACGTACGAGAATGAGATATGGATCTCGGTCGAGCCACCTGAAGGGATAAAACCCATAGGGTGCAAGTGAGTTTTTAAAAGAAAGACTAACATGAATGGTAATATTGTTACCTATAAAGCAAGGTTAGTGGCAAAAGGTTATCAACAAATGCAAGAAATTGACTTTGAAGAAACCTTTTCGCTAGTTGCTATGCTTAAATCTATTAGAATTTTGCTTGCCATAACTGTTTATTATGACTATGAGATTTGGCAAATGGATGTCAAGACTACATTCCTTAATGGGAATTTGCATGAGAATGTGTACATGACACAACCTGAAGGTTTTGACTCCATTGATAGTCATAAGGTATGCAAGTTATAAAAGTCCATTTATGGACTCAAGCAAGCTTCAAGGAGTTGGAACATTTGTTTTGATGAGACAATCAAAGAGTTTGGTTTTCTTAAGAACAAAGACGAGCCTTGTGTATACAAAAAGGTGAGTGGAAGCACTGTCGTTTTCTTAATACTTTGTGTGGATGACATATTGTTGATGGGATACGACATATCTTTACTACTAAACCATAAAGGTATGGTTATCCAAAAATTTCTCCATGAAGGATTTAGGAGAGACAACCTATCTTTTGGGAATTAGGATCTATAGAGATAGATCTAAGAGGTTGCTTGGTCTCAGTCAATCGACATAGATAGACAAGATGCTAAAGAGGTTTAGCATGGAGCAATCGAAGAAGGGGTACTTACCTATGAGACATAAGATTACTCTTTCGAGAGACATGTGTCCTAAGACACCTATCGAGATTCATAACATACAAAAAATTCCTTATGCCTCAGCAATATGATCCATTATGTATGCTATGCTATGTACGAGACCCAATGTCTCCTGTGCTCTAAGTGTTACGAGAAGATTCCAAGCTAACCCTGGTGAGGGTCACTGGGTAGTTTTCAACAGTATTCTTAAGTACTTGAGAAGAACTAAAGAATTGTTCTTGATTTATGGAGGACACACTTTAAAAGTATGTGCTTTCACTGATGCGAGTTTTCAGTCGGACAAAGATGATAGCAAGTCACAGTCTGAATTTAGATTCACGTTAAATGGTGGTGTTGTGAGATGGAAGAGTTCGAAGCAAGAAACTACCGCTGATTTTACAACTAAAGTCGAGTACATTACTGCTTCTGAAATTGCAAAAGAGGCTGTTTAGATCAAGAATTTTGTTATCGAACTAGGAGTGGTTCCTTCTATTGTTGATCCTTTACCTTTGTATTGTGACAATAATGGTGCCATTGCCCAAGCAAAGAAATTTAGATCTTATCAACGATCCAAACACGTACTTAGGCGCTATAGACACCAAATTTTGACACACCTTTTGTAAAAATATGTGTTACTTTATTTTAGGAGACATTTTTCACTTTTTGGGACCAATTATAATTTTTGTGTATATTACGTCTAATTTATCACATCAGGGGCAAAATTGTAATTTCACCATGTAAATATTATTTTATTTTATTTTCTTTCCTAAACATACAATTTTACTATTTTTATCATTATTTATAATTTTAATAATTTTTAGGAGTCATTTGTTATTTATTTAAAATTTTAGTATTAATGGCACGTTTCCCAATGCATTCTTTTTTATGAGAATTTTTCAAGTGAAACTTTTTTTTTAATGCATATCTCATATATTCATGAATTTTCCGTATAAATTCCATAATTTTTAATATTTATTTTAATACTTTATTACTATTATTATTTGTTATTATTATTTTTCTATTAATCGCACATTTTAATGTTATGTTAATTTTTGAATTTTTTTGCGGTAAATTTTATTTATTCGTTTTTATAACTATAAATTTCGGTATTTTTCTTAGTGATTTTAGAGATCCCAATATCTTTTATTTTATTCTATTTCATTTTTTTGTTTTTCTTTATTTTCCTCAAAAAAAAAAAAACAGTAGAGCAGGCTGCAAATACTGTAGCAGTATGGCTGTTACCAGAACAGCCTCATGGCCATACTTCCAGCCATCCCCTATCACCAACTCCACCTTCTCTTCAGCAGATTTTTGGAGATTTTTGCTTGATTTTCACTCACCATTTCACTTTTTTTTCTCTCAATCCCTTTCCCCTGCAGACAGTTCACTCCCTATCCCCACCATTCTTCCTGGCTTCACCTGAAAACCTGCACTTGGTTTTTCACTCACTTCTCTCAGGTTCACTTCCACACAGAACACACCTCATTTTCATTCTCTACCATCCCTCCCAAAACACACACCTCACGCCACACACCCCTGTTAAACACATCCCACACACACATACACAAACCTGCACATTCATCCCACAGACATCTCACAACTCTCCTCACTCACATTTTCATCTGCACACACAGACATTACACTTGAATCTTCACTCTCCCTCTCCTTCCCATTATACTCTCGGTTTCTCCTCCCCCTGCAAACACACACTCATCAGTCCACCTACACAAACACACCAGCATAATTATACTCCCCTGCATACACACAGACACTCACAACACACACCGCATTACACCTGCAACACACAGCTCACACACCAAACACACACTTCACCTCTCTCTCGGCACTCTCATTGCACCTGCACTCACTCACTCACACACAGAACACTCACATCCCACTAAAATCACATACACACTTTGGCATTCTCACAGTCGGAAAAACATAGAATCCTCACTACACATTTGCACCCTCTCTCTCGGCACTCTCATTAAACCTGCACACTTCTTCTCCCTTTCGGTCTCCCTCTGCCTCCCTTTCCCCTACAACACACAACACACTCCTCACAACACTCACCTTACCATCTCTGCCTTCAATACACCTGCAGACCCTTCCTCTCCCTTCTTCCCTCTCCCGGCATCAGCACCTGCACAAAACACTTCACACACAATACACACACTAGCACACACATCACTCATTCTCCCTCTCGGCCCCTCCCCCTGCACCTTCACCAGACAGGCACATACACAAACCTACACCTCACAGCTCACACACATCCCTGCAAGAAAGAACACCACACTCACAGACAACAAAGACACACACTTCACTCACCACCTCTCGGCCAAACTCACTAGCACACACATTCACTCTTGATCCCTCTTCTCTGCACTATCTCTTCCCTGACTTCACTTGCACACAGGCACAAATAAACTCTCCATCTCTCGTTTCTCTCACAACTCACCAGCACACACAAGCACAAACGACTTGCGCACACCTGCACAACGCACTTCACCACTTGCACATTCACACACGAAACACATAATTTACAGTCACACACACGGCACACACAAAACACACACCAGCAAAACACACTCGTACACACAAGACACCAATTTCACACAGCCAATTACACACATAGAACACACACATTACACACGGAACACACACACAAACACCCACAATCGCATACATTCCATCAGACACACATCACACACATACACACTCAGGCACAAATACACACACACCTGCAAAAACACACGCACATCATACTCCAACACATCCCACACTCGGCCTTCCTGCTCAAACACACAAAAACACACGCACATCATACTCCAACACATTCCACCACCTGCGACCCATCAAACCAACTCACAATCATGGGAAGCCAGCAAACCCCTCCGAAATCAACGTGAATCGCAACTCCACCACTGCAGGAAGCACCTAGAAGTTCATATCTCCCCAGACGGATAAGGTAAAATTCCCAAAACCTCTACCTCGATTTCTTTTATATGAGCATAGTTATGTTTTGTGTGTTTGAACGGAGCATGAATTGTTTTCATAGGAGATTTATGGTTTGAATTTAGGAAGTTTGGGTTGAAGAATCTGGCATATAAATTAGGGAAGCTGGAGTTAATTGCACAATTTCTTCTTAGCTGGAGAAGAAAACCAGAAAAAAAAGGGGGAAGAACAAAGGGTGAGAGAGGAAGAATCCGAGAGAAGAGATATGAGAAAGAGAGAGAGAGAGATAGATAGAGAGGGCTGAGAGAGAAGAAGATCCAGCGAGGAAAGTGAGACTGGAGAAACGGAGAGAGGGAATCGGACAGAGACCGGCGAAGAGAGGGAGGTAGCAGAGGAAATCGAGGAAGGAGGAAGAAGAAGAGAGAAAAAGAGAGAAAAAGAAAGAAAAGAGAGAAAAAGAGAAAAAAAAAAGAAATCTGGAAAGCAGGAAAGAAAGAAGAAAGAAAGGAAGAAGAAGAAGAAGAAAAAAAAAAGAGTTTTAGTGAAACTACGTCATTTTGACGTAGTTTCACTCAAAACTACGTCGTTTTGATGGTTTAGTTTTCTAATTTGATTTTAATTAATAATAGATATTTGTTTTATAGTCCTTACACTTTTATTAATGTCATTGTGGCGCTTGGCATTTACGATTTGTGCATTTAGATTTCTGTTTATTGTAGATTGACCCCCATAATTTTATTTTCTTTTCAATTAGGTCCCAATTAATTGCATTTAGGTCCCCCAACTTTTAGATAATTATAATTTTGCCCCTACATTTTTTAATTTTCCATTTTGACCCCTATATTTTTATAAAATTATATTGTGACCCCTATACTTTTCTGAAATTAAATTTTACCCCTAAGTATCTCTGAAAATTTCGTTTGACCCCCTTTTATTTGTTGGATATTGCAAATTGGTGTTTAATGTGGCTATAATTTACAAATTGAACCTTGAATGTTGCTTAAAATTGCAATTTGGTTTTAAAAATTGTTGGAAATTGTATTTTGCATATTTGAACTTGCTGGAATTTTATTTTTGTCCCCCAACCTTGCTGGAATTTTATTTTTGGCCCCCTATTGTTGCTGGAATTTATATTTTAGTCCTTTATGCTGTTGGAATTTGTTTTAAAACCTCCATTAACTGTGGGAAATTGTATTTTAGTCTTTTATTTGGTGCTGGAACTTATATTCTAATACTTATAGCTGCTGAAATTTTTTATTTTAGCCCTTTTATATAGCTGAAAATTGCAATTTGACCCTATACATTGCTATAAATTATGTATCATTTAATGACCTTACTAAATTATATTCTTGGCCTTAAGTATTGCTGGAAATTTTTATTTTTGGGCATTATACTTGCTGAAAATTATATTTTAGCCTTTAAATTTGTTGTAAATTATATTATTATCTTAATTATGGTTTGAAATTATAATTTTACCCTTTAGTTTGTTATAAATTACATTTTTTACTCTAGAATATTGCCCAAATTTCTCTTTTTAATCCAAAACTTTTGAACATTTTTATTTTTGCCAAAAAGGGAGATTTAATTAAGTCCTCAAAGCTTTTAATTATTTCTTTTCACATTACATTTTTATTTTTATCAAATTTATAATTAATATTCTAAAATTTGGTCTCGTTAGTCTAATTAACGTTTAAATTAGTTTCTTTATTTCCCTTTTAGTTATTTTGGTGATTCTCATTTGGGTGTTAAAAGTTTAAGTATGTATTATTGTGTTTTATCTTTATTTATTTATTTATTCATTTTTCTTGTTTGACTTTATTTATTCATTTACTTGTTTATTTTTACTTAAAACAATTTTCATTTTTCCTAAATATATAATTATTATTATTTTTTTTATTTTGTTTATCATTGCCATAATTGTTTGAATTATCGTAGCATGTTCATAGCGATTGGTATGGAATTATTTAATTAGTGGTTTATTTATTAAATAGTGGTATTTTTGACATGTTTGTTCATTTAGTAGCAATTTGTACCGAGTTTACGAGCGGGAGGTACCTCGATTACCCTTTTATTTCTTTTTGTGTGCTCCTATGTGCTCCAATGTGTTTTTCTATGTGTTTTCATGTATCTTTGTACTTATAGTTTTTTTTATCCATGTTTGAGTATTTATTTATTTATGTCATTGTTGTTTATTTGAATTTAATTTTGATTATTCAAAGAAATGTAATAGATAGGTAATATTCTATTTAGTAAAATTTTTGTATTTAGATAGTTAATGTAATAGGTAGTTTATGTGTTAGCTATTTAACAAAAACCTTATGTATTTAGATAGAAAATGTAATAGATAGGTTAGATAGGTTATCTTTTATTTTTTATTTCTAGATTGTAATTAGGCTTTCCCGGTGTAATAGTTAGGGCTTTGTGTGCTATGTGTGCTTATGTGTTTTATTCGCTTTCTTTAGGACTTTGCATCTAGAATATCATGCTTATGTGTTATGTGCTCCTATGTGCTATTATGTGCTTTTATGTGATTATTGCTTCAATCTATGCTTTATTTATTTATTTGCTTTATTATTATATATGTGTGTATCGTCGCCACACTAGTCCAACGCTAGTTGTGGTTAATTCCGTTTTCTTCGCTAGTCCAACGCTAGCGGAGAATTTTTAGAAAATAGGTTAGTCCAATGCTAGACTTTTAGGTCATTTAGTATTAGAATCATTTCTTGTGTTCATTCCATGCCATTTCACACACATTTTTTGTTTTAGGCATTTTTCCATTTTGTATGATTTTTATATATATACTCTATCATTTATTATCTATTTTTAAAAAATATGTTTAGTGCATAACATTTAGATTCCACTACACATAGAATTTTAGGTCATTTGTGTGATTTGACTAGAAATAGTCATCTACTCACGTGGGAAGCGATGGCGTACATGTCGTTCCCCCCTCCGTGAGTAGAAATATCTAGTCACGAGTCCATTAGTCCCCCGTACCCGTTATGTTTGCATCCCCATTTTCTTTGTTCACTTACTATCTATATTACTATTTTCCTTTTCTTTTGCATTCCATTTTGTATCTACACTCGTGACTCCATCAAGGTCTAGACTCGGGTTTCGCAATTAATGCGATAATCCCGACCAGACCTCAATGGAATATTTTGTCCCTTAACGATACTCATTTTTAGGACCAGATTTGCATTCATATAGTTGCATCCAAATGTGATAAAATCTTAGGGTTATATTAGGAAAATTTGGACTAAACCTCGCAACTAGTTTCGGCTAGGTTGAAAGGGTGCCTTAGGCGCAAGCCTTTGCCTTCCCTTTCTTCAACTGTGACTCCCGAACCTTTTTCTCTTGTTTTCAAAGACCTGGAGTTGTCTAAAAGGGTTTTTCTTGTTTTCTTACATTTTTCTCAAAAATCATTTTTTAACAAATCATTCTCGATTTTCTTATTTTTTGTAAAATATTTTTCTGGTGACTTAGTACACCAAAACTCAATACCAAGTGGTGACTCCTTTTTACTAAAAACCCTTTTTAGACTCTATTTTTCGGCCCAAAAACCGTCGCATTTTCAAAAGTCCCATTTTAGGCCCTTTTTCTTTTATTTTTAAAATAAAACATTTGTTTGTCACATTTTTATCGAATCATCTTTTACAAAGCATTTTCTAAAAAGTTATTTTTACAAAATTTACACGCTTCTTTTTCCAATAAATAAAATCACATTTAATAATTCTTTTCCTTTTTCCCAACCTCACTTACAATTTATTTTCAAAAAATGGGGCGCGACAAGCGCTACTATCTTATTAGGGAAATAGTTAGTAGGAATGATGTAAAGATAGAAAAGGTTTCCACAGATAACAATATAGCTGATCATCTCACTAAGGCCTTGTCCTAGAAAAAGCATGATACTCATGTAAATGCTTTTGGCGTAAAACAAATGAGTGATTGGTTTTAGTGCAAGTGGGAGTTTGTTAGTGTATACCCTAAAATCAAGATGATTTAAGGTGTTTTGTATTTACACTTATTTATGTTATATTTATCCATGTGGTAATTTTTTTTATCATCTGTACTTGTATTTCCATGTTACTTGTTTGATTGATAAAGTCCTTAGAATATTGACTGTGTATTAGAGATTGTAAGGGTTACAATTATGAGACTCTAATACATAAAGTCATATTCTTAAATATCCCTAGTCATAGTATTAATGAGATTGGACATCATTAATGCGGATAGACTAGCACATACTTTGCCTCTACTTATGGTAAGTAGTAGTTGATCTCATTGACTATGGTGTGCGTGACACTTAAGCTGGTATGTGGATGCTTGTTTGAGAACAAGTTCATTGGATTGATCCGCCAAGAGTTTCAACTATAGTGCCAATGGTTGAACTCTTAATGGCAATGGTGTAAGTGATCCTTTGACTTGAGATTACCATAGTATCTTGAGTGTGAATTGCTATACTTTGACTCTATTCCTTGGTGCCCGTAAAAGGGTAGCCCATAGGTTAGAGATTGGGTATAGTTTGAAGCATGGAAAGATAGTGAGTAATCAATATAGGATTCACCACTCCTTAATAGGAGAGTATATCCCTTTATGGCCACTTGTTGGAAATATTAACTCATAAATCTTCTGCAGAAGTGATAGTATAACTTGGAAGTAGTTTCAAGGTTATACATCATGGAGAGTTATATTTCTGGAACAAGAAAATATAAATTAGTCATTTAATAGTATGCACTATACTTTTAGACTAATTGGGATATAGTGTGGTGAAAGGATATTAATTACACAGGTAAGCATTGTCATTGAAGGGTATGGTCTACCATATGACTTTCCTATTCACTTGGGTGGTCATGATGCATTGCTAGACGCCACTCATGATCTATAAGTATGAATTGATTAATTAGTGAATTAATGATAAATTAAAGTGTTTAATTTATCTAGCTCAATTAATGAGTTATAATTTATACTTATTGCCAACGTGAATGGAACCTAATGGGTCACACACATAAAGAACAAAATCTTTGGGTTAAAATGTAATTAAGATAAGTATGAGATACTTATGGGGTTAATTTATGAGATAAATTAACTTAAAGGACTTATTTATAAATATTCTAAGTCTTGCAGGAAATTAGTTTCCTAAAAGAAATAAAGTAACTAATTGGTTTCCTTATGGAATAGATTTCCTAAAGGAGAAGGATTAGCTTAAAGTAAGTTACCTAAACCTTCTTGGTTTCCAATTAGCTTTATTTCCTAAAAGACTAGAATACTTCTTCTATAAATAGGTTCATGCTTTGACTCTTGAATTATTATTGCAACACAAAAGAAAACTAGTGAGAGAAAAATTGAAGAAAGAAAAGGCACGCCTCTTTCTCTCTCTAGGGTCTCTCTCTCTCTCTCTCTCTCCTAATTGTTAGGTTTTTCTTCTTCTTGTGTTCTTAAATAATTCAAGGGAGCTAGCACTCAAAAGTCAAAGCAAGCAAGCCTACAAGGTTCCCAAAGAAGTTGTTCGTGTGGATATCGTTAGAGGCTCTACGCTTGGAGGGCTTTTTCGTGGTAGATCTAACATCTTCTTCGAAGGATCTTTGCCTAGTAGCATAGAAATCTTCTGTGCTTAAGGTAATCTTCATGTAAACCCCCTTGATAATCATATAGATATGTCAAAGAGATCCATGGTTAAGGTAATAAATTTTTATTTTTTCGCTGCGTTATCTATGCTATTACCTTACATTATGTGATTTGGGTGCAATTGTTTCTTTATTCCCTCTATCAATTGCTAGAAGGCTAGGTTTTAAGGAGTTGAAAAGCACAAACATGATTTCATAACTAGCCAATAGATCAATTAGGTATCCAATAGGTGTTAGTGAAAATGTGTAATTAAAGTAAATAAACTTATCATCCCAATTGTCTTTGTTATTTTAGATATGGAGGATGATATTTCAATGCCTATAATACTTGGAAGACCTTTTCTAGCTACAACCAATGCCATTATCAATGTGCAAGATGTCTCACTTAAACTTTTATGAGAGGATGAAGTAAATTTTGGCTTGAATGATATGATGAAACAACCTTCATCTTCTTTTGATGTTTATACGATTGATGAGCTTGATGATAATGTACCAAATTTATACATTTGTAGGTTTTGGAAGTCCAAGAAGAAGGAAGGCAAGGGAAAAGGACCAATTGAACTTTGTTGATATATCTACACCCAAAGGAGTGGAGTATTCTTTAGGTCATGGTCCTATAAAGTGAAGCATGTACCAATGAGTCTAGCTTTTGACTCTAAATGAAGTGCTTGGTGGGAGACAACCCAATATTTTTTGTGTTATAAGTTGTTTTGGTGTGATTTATGTTGTTTTGAGAGTGTTTGTTTATTTTGAGTATGATGAATTTGAATATGAAGCATTTGATGCAATCACCAAATTCTCATATCTCTTGTATTTCATGTGTTTAAAAAGATTAAACATCTTAGTTTTATCATTTCAAATGTGTTTGAAGTGGTTTTATGAATGCGCAAGGAAATTAATTTGAATCGTTGAGTTTCAAAGTTACTATTCCATTGATTACTATTCACCAACTAAGTTCAGTGGAGTAATTTGATTCTCATGTGATAATCCAATGACTTTTGATGGTAAAATTGGTTTTGAGCACATTTGTTTTATCGTTGGAACTTATTCATGTAAGATAACAGCATAGGTAACGTAGCGGAAAAATAAAAATTTATTACCTTAACCATGGATCTCTTTGACATATTTATATGATTAACAAGGGGGTTTGCATGAAGATTACCTTAAGCACAGAAGATTTCTATGCTACTAGGCAAAGATCCTTCGAAGAAGATGTTTGATCTATCACGAAAAGCCCTCCAAGCGTAGAGCCTCTAATGATATCCACACGAACAACTTCTTTGGGAACCTTGTAGGCTTGCTTGCTTTGACTTTTGAGTGCTAGCTCCTTTGAATTATTTAGAACACAATAAGAAGAAAAACCTAACCCTTAGGAGAGAGAGAGAGAGAGAGAGAGAGAGAGAGAGACACCTAGAGAGAGAGAGAAAGAGGCGTGCCTTTTCTTTCTTCTATTTTCTCTCACTAGTTTTCTTTTTGTGTTGCAATAATAATTCAAGAGTCAAAGCATGAACCTATTTATAGAGGAAGTATTCTAGTCTTTTAGGAAATAAAGCTAATTGGAAACCAAGAAGGTTTAGGTAACTTACTTTAAGCTAATCCTTCTCCTTTAGGAAATCTATTCCATAAGGAAACCAATTAGTTACTTTATTTCTTTTAGGAAACCTAATTTCCTGCAAGACTTAGAATATTTATAAATAAGTCCTTTAAGTTAATTTATCTCATAAATTAACCCCATAAGTATCTCATACTTATCTTAATTACATTTTAACCCAAAGATTTTGTTCTTTATGTGTGTGACCCATTAGGTTCCATTCACGTTGGCAATAAGTATAAATTATAACTCATTAATTGAGCTAGATAAATTAAACACTTTAATTTATCATTAATTCACTAATTAATCAATTCATACTTATAGATCATGAGTGGCGTCTAGCAATGCATCATGACCACCCAAGTGAATAGGAAAGTCATATGGTAGACCATACCCTTCAATGACAATGTTACCGTGTAATTAATATCCTTTCACCACACTATATCCCAATTAGTCTAAAAGTATAGTGCATACTATTAAAATGACTAATTTATATTTTCTTGTTCCAGAAATATAACTCTCCATGATGTATAACCTTGAAACTACTTCCAAGTTATACTATCACTTCTGCAGAAGATTTATGAGTTAATATTTCCAACAAGTGGCCATAAAGGGATATACTCTCCTATTAAGGAGTGGTGAATCCTATATTGATTACTCACTATCTTTCCATGCTTCAAACTATACCCAATCTCTAACCTATGGGCTACCCTTTTACGGGCACCGAGGAATAGAGTCAAAGTATAGCAATCCACACTCAAGATATTATGGTAATCTCAAGTCAAAGGATCACTTACACCATTGCCATTAAGAGTTCAACCATTAGGCACTATAGTTGAAAACTCTTGGCGGATCAATCCAATGAACTTGTTCTCAAACAAGCATCCACATACCAGCTTAAGTGTCACGCACACCATAGTCAATGAGATCAACTACTACTTACCATAAGTAGAGGCAAAGTATGTGCTAGTCTATCCGTATTAATGATGTCCAATCTCATTAATACTATGACTAGGGATATTTAAGAATATGACTTTATGTATTAGAGTCTCATAATTGTAACCCTTACAATCTCTAATACACAGTCAATATTCTAAGAACTTTATCAATCAAACAAGTAACATAGGAAATACAAGTATAGATGATAAAGAAAAATACCACATGGATAAATATAACATAAATAAGTGTAAATACAAAACAGCCATTAAACCATCTTGGTTTTAGGGCATACACTAACAAACTCCCACTTGCACTAAAACCAATCACTCATATGTTTTAGGCCAAAAGCATTTACATGAGCATCATGCTTTTTCTGGGACTAAGGCCTTAGTGAGATGAATCAGCTATATTGTCATCAGTGGGAACCTTTTCTATCTTTACATCATTCCTACTCAACTATTTCTCTAATAAGATGGTAGCACCTAAGTATGTGTTTGGATCGTTGATGAGACCTAGGTTCCTTTGCTTGGGCTATGGCACCATTGTTGTCACAATACAAAGGTATAGGATCAACAATGGAAGGAACCACTCCTAGCTCGGTGACGAATTTCTTGAGCCAAACAGCCTCTTTTGCAGCTTCAGAAGCAGCAATATACTCGGCTTCAGTTGTAGAATCAGCGATAGTTTCTTGCTTCGAACTCTTCCAGCTCACAGCACCACCATTTAACATGAATATAAATCCAGACTGCGACTTACTATCATCCTTGTCTGACTGAAAACTCGCATCAGTGAAACCATACACTTCTAAAGTGTATCCTCCATAAACCAAGAATAATTCTTTAGTTCTTCTCAAATACTTAAGAATACTCTTGACAGCTACCCAGTGACCCTCACCAGGGGTTAGCTTGGAATCTGCTCGTAACACTTAGAGCATAGGAGACGTCGGGTCTTGTACATAGCATAGCATACATAATGGATCCTATTGCCGAGGCATAAGGAACCTTTTGCATGCTATCAATCTCGACAGGTGTCTTAGGACATATGTCTCTCGAAAGAGTAATCCCATGTCTCATAGGTAAGTACCCTTTCTTCGATTGCTCCATGCTTAAATCTCTTTAGCATCTTGTCTATGTATGTCGATTGGCTGAGAACAAGCAATCTCTTGGATCTATCTCTATAGATCCTAATTCTCAGAACATAAGTTGCCTCTCCTAAATCTTTCATGGAGAAACTCTTGGACAGCCATACCTTTACAGTTTATAGTAAAGGTATGTCGTTTCCCATCAACAATATGTCATCCACATAAAGTATTAAGAAAACGACAATGCTCCCACTCACCGTCCTGTATACACAAGGCTCGTCTTCGTTCTTAAGAAAACCAAACTCTTTGATTGTCTCATCAAAATGAATGTTCCAACTCCTTGAAGCTTGCTTGAGTCCATAAATGGACTTTTGTAGCTTGCATACCTTATGACTATCAATGGAGTCAAAACCCTCAGGTTGTGTCATGTACACATCCTCTTGCAGATTCCCTGTTAAGGAATGTAGTCTTGACATCCATTTGCCAAATCTCATAGTCATAATAAGTAGCTATGGCAAGCAAAATCCTAATGGATTTAAGCATAGCTACTGGTGAAAAAGGTTTCTTCAAAGTCAATTCCTCACCATTGTTTATAATCTTTTGCCACTAACCTTGCTTTATAGGTAACAATGTTACCATCCATGTCAGTCTTTCTTTTAAAGACCCACTTGCACCCTATGGGTTTTATCCCTTCAGGTGGCTCGACCAAGGTCCATACCTTGTTCTCGTACATGGAATCCATTTCGAATTTCATGGCTTCGCGCCACTTCAAAGAGTCTACATTAGACATAACTTCTTCATAGTTAGTAGGGTCGTCATCATCTATGTCCAACACATCATTGCTCTCGCTAATGAGAAATCCATATCTCTGCGGAGCATAACGTGTTCTACTAGATCTTCGAAGTTCTTGTGTAACTTGAGCTTCCGACTGCGCCTCATCAACATGTGGCGTAAGCTCTTGTTCCAACTGTTGACTATTTTGTGGTTCTTGAATTTCTTCAAGTTCTACTTTATTCCCACTACTTCTTTCAAGAATAATCTCTTTCTCTAGAAAGATAGCTGTCGCGCCCTAAAAATCGTGGGTGAAGGGTGTGCTAGTGGGGTCGTTGACTGTCGCGTCCCGAAAAGACGGTCCGGTCTTGGTGACCCTTTCGAAAATAAAGGTTTTTAAAAAAATCGTGCGTGTGTGAGAAAAATCAAATTTTAGTAAAAAAGTGTATTTTAAGAAAAATTATATTTTAAAAGAAAACAAGGCCAGGACTAAAAATACGACAGGTTTGGCCAAATAATTTTTGAAAAAGGGTTTTATTTTAAAGAAAATGGAGTCGCCACTTGGTATTGAGTTAGGGTGTACCAAGTCACCCAAAACAATCGTTTGACAAAAAGTAAAATTTTAGAAAAATCATTTAAAACCCGTTTTCGACTCCGGTCTACGAAAAACGAGAGAAAAGGGTCCGGGAGTCACATTTGAAGAAAGGGAAGGCAAAGACTTGCGCCTAAGGCACCCTTTCAACCTAGCTGAGGCTAGTTGCGAGGTTTAATCAAATTTTCCTACATTAACCCTAAATTCTATCGCGTTAGGATGTGTCTAAATGAATGCAAAATCCTAAGTCTAAATGTGAACATCGGGAGGGTCGGTATGTTCCGTCGAGGCTTGGTCGGAATTATCGCATTAATTGCGAAACCCGAGTCAAGATCTCGAGGGAGTCACGAGTTGATGCAAAATGAAATGTAGAAAAGAAAAATAATAATAATACATAGTAAGTGATCGAAGAAAGTGGGTATGCAACATGTCGGGTACGGGGGACTATTATCTCGTGACTAAATATTTCTACTCACGGAGGGGGGAACGGCATATACGCCACCGCTTCCCACGTGAGTAGGCGACTATTTCTAGTTGAATCACGCAAATGTCCTAATTTCTAAGTGAGATGCAACCTAAATGTCATGCATTTGGAGATGCGTCAAAATAAAGTAAATAAATAATAGTAATATTAATAAAAAAATCATGCAGAATAGAAAGAAAACTAAAGTGTGTGAAGTGGGGTGTAAAATGCACACAAATGTACCTAATACTAAAATGTCCTAAGAGTCTAGCGTTGGGACTAGCCCTGTTCTAAGGAAAATCCTACTAGCGTTGGACTAGCGGGAAAAGATAAAGCCACAACTAGCGTTGGACTAGTGTGGTGACGGAATACCATAAATCATGAATTAAACATTAAAGCATGAATTAAAAGCAAATTAAACATATAAAAACATATAAGATCACATAGGAGCACATAACACATAAGCATAATATTCTAGATGCAAAAATTCCTAAGGAAAGCAGGTAAAAGAAATAAACATATAAGTACGCAAAAAGCAAATAAATCGTAACTATTACACCGGGGGGCTTGATTTACAATTTAAGGGGGGAAAATTTAAAATGCCCTATCTATTACATTTTCTAGTCTAATTACACAATTCTTACTAAAAATACGAGAAAACTAATCTAACTATTACATTGACTAACTAAATACAAAATATTATATTTTCCAAAATAATAATAACCCAAAATTAAACAAATTAACTACGTAAATATGCAACAAGTATATAAAATAAGAAATAAACAAATAATAATAAAAATAATGCATAACATCACATTGAGCATATTGGAGCACATAAAGAAGAAAATAACGAGAAGTCGGGATACCTCTTTGGAGACCCGGTACCAAACTTAAAAAAACGAACACACACGTCAAGGTATCATAATATAAATAAATAAAACCTAAAAATGTACAAATATTGACAAATTGGAGTAAACTGTAAAATTCTAGCAATTAAGGGACTTAGAATGAAATTCTATAAAATTTAGGGGGTAGAAACTGGAAACTCACTTAAGTCTAAGAGGGTAGGAATGCAAAGTTAAAGTAAGTTTGGAGACAAAATGATAAACGCAATTTGAAAGAAAGTAAGACCTAAATGGTTCAAGTGCACAATTTCCATTTTTTATAAAAATAAAATACTAAATTAAACAAAAACTACTAAATTAATTGGAGTAATTAAATTAAATATCCAACTAACTAAACTAAAACTAAATTAAACTAACAAATTAACTAAAGATAAAATCAAAACATAAAAATCAGATAAAATAAAATACCCCATATCCTAATTCCTACTTTTAGTTGATCAGAAATCAAGAACAGAACAAAACCTAAATAAACAAAACCCACGCCCCACTACCCAGCAAGTTTTAATCGGATCCTCAAACCCCCACCCGGGTCATTCTTTCTTTTCTTAATCCTTTTCTTCTTTTCTTTATTTTCTTTCTTTTCTCTCTTCTCTCTTCCACTCCGTCTCTGTTGTCTCTCATTCTCTCATTCCCTTTCCTTTTTCAGCCGATTTCTCTTTCTCGTTCTTGCGCGTCTTCTCTCTCTCTCTCTCGCCTCTCTATCGCACCCCCTCTCTTCTTCCAGCTCTCTATTTTCTCTTCTTTCTCCTCCTGCTTCGTTTCTGTTCTTTCTATTTCCCACTTCTGGATTCACTCTCTTTCTCTTTCCCCACTCTCGTTGTCTCCTTCTCCCTCGGTTTTCCATTCTTGATCTGTTTTTTTTTTCTTTCTTTATTTTTCTTCTCTTGAAATCCAGAGTTCTCATTTCTCTCTGTTCGTCCCTCTTGCTTTTCTTTCCCTCTGTTCTCCATTCATAATCTGTTTCTCTATTTATTTTATTATTTTATTTATTTATTTATTTATTTTTGGAATCTGGAATTCTCATCTCTCTCATTTCTGGCTCTCCCCGCCTCTTCTTTCTCTATCGTCTGCCCAAACTAAGGGAACCCACTTCCCAAATTGAGCCCCCAATTGAAGCAGGGGAGACGGATATGTGGTTGTGTAATGGTTGGTTGACTTGGTTGATTGTGTGGTGAATTGGGTTTGGGATTGACAGGCGTGGGGCTGTCGATTCGGTTGTCCGATTGTTTGTGGGGTGAATTGTGCGCGTGCTTGTGTTGCGTGATTGACGATTTGGTGTTGTCAACGGTGGCAGAGGAGTGAGTTTTGGTGGTGAGCTAACATATTTGGGTTGATGGGTGGCAACGATTTTGGATTACAGTGTTATGAACTTGGGTAACGAATGGTGGTATCGTAGCTGTGGGAGTTTGTACTGGTGGTGCGGTGAGTTGAGGACAGAGGTTGCAGTGGAGGGGTTATTTTGGTGGTTTAGGGGGCTGACCAGTGAGGGTAATGACTTGAGATGGCTGGAAATTGGGGGCTTTGGGATTGCAATTTGAGGTCTTCCGTGTGTGTATGTGTGTGTTTATGATTAGTCATGTCTGTGTGTGCGATTGTGTTTGTATGAATTTGCTACGTGTGGTGTGTGATTTGTGTGTGATTGTGGGTTGTTAGGATGACTTTATTTTGGGTTTGGGCGTCTCTTTTTGTTTGTTCTTGCAGGCTGTGAGCAATGGTGGTGATCAACTAGCTGGTTCTATAGGTGGTGATTGGAATTGGGCAACTGATTTGGAATTGGGCGTGGGGTTGGGTATTGTGTTTCTGTTTTGTATTTTGAGCTTTTTGTGATTGTTTTTGGTGAAGTGGTAGTCGTAATGTAGATGGTCATTGAACTGGGGATTGTGGTGGAAGGGAAGGTCCGGTGCATAGGGGGCTAAAATTGTGTCTATTGTGACTATAACAGGGCTGTTGCAGGTGGTTGGCTCCGGTCATGCTTTGGCTGTAGGAGGTTTCAGGCTGTTGGTGATGTGGTGTTTTAGCTTCAGATGGTTGTAAATTTGGAGATGCTTGGCAGTTTTATGGGTTGGCGATGGTTGAGGGTCTGCTGGTGATGGAGGCTTTTGGAGCTTGGCTGACAGGGGAATGGTTGTTTGGGACCTGTGGGATGTTGAGTTTGGGTTATTTTGTGTTTGCAATTGCAGGTTGAGGGCTGTTTGGCGGAGGAGGAGAGTGGCGGTGGAGAGAAGGGGTTTGATTTTCTAGTTGCAGGGGAGGGAGACGGTGGTGATTGGTGGAGCTTGGTGGTTGATTGGTGGAGAGAGAGAGAGAGAGAGAGAGAGAGATAAACGTCCAGAAAGATAAAACCCAGAAAAATCTGAGCTCAAAAAAGGTTCAATCTTTAGACAAAAATTGTAAATTTACAGACAGCTTTTCATATAGATTGAATCAATTAACAAAATCACTAATTAATCAAACTAAAAACACATAAAGAAAACCAACAATAAAAAAAACAAAAAGCTATGAAATTACCTACTTATTAGATAAGCCAGATGAACAGTAGAAATGGAGAAGCCAGATGGACAGTAAAAATCTGAGACCGAAGAAGATGAACAGTGATCCGATGAACAGTAACCGGGAATAGAAAAAGTGGAGTGTGTGTTTTTTGGTGTTTATATGTGTGTGCTTGATCTAAAATTCACAAAAAGCAAAGTGTTTTGGGGTTTTTCTTTTTTTTTTCTTTCTTTTTTCTGCTGATTAGGGAGAGTATTTATAGGTCACTTGTCTTGTTGGCCAAGAATGCTGTAAAATTACAAGAATGCCACCGGTATTAAAAAATGCTAATTTTATTAAAAAAATATATTTTTAAACCTAAAATTAAAAAATTAATACAAGAAATATGACAGCGATTCCTAAATTTTTTAAAAGAATTAACAGTAAATTTCAAAAATAAAAACTAGAGCTTAAATCTGACAGAAACGCGTTTGGGGCGTCAAATGACGATTTTGCCCCTAGACAACACAAATACACAAAAAAATAGCTATTAACATCAAAAAATTACCAAAAAATAAGAGTAGGCTTAAAACACTCGAAAATGCATTTACGACTCAAAATTTGACAAAAAAATGAATTTAAACTGTAAAATGACGATTTTGCCCTTGGGCAATGAAAATTCGCAGAAAAATAGCTATTGATCTCGAAAAATTACCAAAAATTAAAAATAATCTTAAAACACTGGAAAATGCCTTTTCGACTAAAAAATTTGACAAAAATGAATTTAATCTGTAAAATGACAATTTTGCCCTTAGCTGGTACAAAAAAAATAAAATATATATATAAACTACTAATTAAATCCAGAAAAATCATAAGAAATTAACAAATTCACATAAAAGTAAAAATATGAATTTAAAACCCCCAAAAGTTGATAAAAAATATTTACAGATAAAATTACTATTTTACCCTCCAAATTATTGAAAAATTAAAAATTCGTCGCAAAAGTGCAAACATGCCCCCCCATGTTTGAAAATAAATAGTGTGTCAAAATTTGGTATCTACAATAGCATGTCTTGAGAAAAACACTTTTTGCTCAAGGGGATTGTCGAAATAGTGTCCTCGACCCTCTCTAGGATACCCCACAAACAAACATTTATCAGACTTAGCTTCAAGCTTGTCCGACATATTTCGCTTTACATAAGCGAATGTTCCCTATATCTTTAGATAACTAAGATTTGGTCTTTTACCATACCATATCTCATAAGGTGTGGTATCAACAGATTTTGTAGGAACACAGTTGAGTGTAAAGGAGGTGGAATCTAAGGCTTATCCCCAAAACGAACTAGGAAGTGATGCATGGCCCATCATGGAACGTACCATATCTAATAAAGTACGATTTCTCCTTTCAGACACACCATTTAATTGTGGTGTGTATGGAGGAGTCCATTGAGGAATAATCTAATTTTCCCCTAGATATTGTTGGAACTCTTGACTTAAGTATTCTCCACCTCGATCAGATCTAAGTGTTTTGATACTCTTGCCAAGTTGTTTCTCAATTTCATCTTTAAAAACTTTGAACTTTTCAAAAGTTTCGGATTTGTGCTTCATAAGAAACACATAACCATATCTTAAATGGTCATCTGTGAAAGTGATAAAGTAAGAGAAACCACCTCTAGCATGGATCGACATTGGGCCACAAACATCAGTATGTATAAGCCCAAGAAGATCACTAGCACGTTCACCCTTTCCAGTAAAAGGTGTCTTGGTCATCTTACCAAGTAAACAAGATTCGCATGTCCCAAATGATTCATAATCAAATGAGTCCAAGTATCCATTTTTATGTAACTTGGATATGCGTTTCTCATTTACATGATCAAGTCTACAATGCCAAAGGTATGTTTGGTTAACAATATCTAATTTTTGTTTCTTGGTGTTTATGTTGAGAGTGAACTTTTGTTCATCTAGAATATATAAACCATTAATTAATGTACCAGTACCATAAGTAATACCATCACGTGAAAAAGAACAACTTTTATTCCTTTGAATGATGGTAAAACCATCCAAATCTAACAATGAGATAGAAATGATGTTCTTTGTAAGTACAGGAACAAAATAACAGTTTCTCAATTCTAAAATAAGCCTAGTGGGCAAAAAGAGTACATAGGCTCCTACGGCTAATGCAGCAACTCTTGCTCCATTCTCCACGCGTAGCTCGACCTCTCCCTTTGCCAGGAATCTATTATCTTTAAGACCCTGCATATTATTACAAATATGAGATCCAGATCCGGTATCTAATACCCATGAGTCTTGGTTAGTAGATAAATTAATCTCAATCATAAACATACCAGAAGTTGAAGCTTCACCAAGCTTCTTTGACTTTAGAGAGTCAAGGTAGGCCTTGCAATTCCTTTTCCAATGCACATCTTGTCTGCAATGAAAGCATGTGCCCTTGGATTTGTCCTTCTTAATTGCTCTTCAAAATTTGCTCGATCTAGACAATCACGCCAATCTTGTCAGCGGTCTCGTCGACGATCTTACTAACATCCATCATGAACAAACTACCATAGGTGCCCCCTGCCTAATTAAATGCTCAATCTCTCTCTTGAGATCGTGTCAATCTTTGATCTCATGGCCCACATCTTTGTGAAAGCCACAGTACAAATTGGGATTCCTCTGCTCCTTATTACATGTCATTCTAGTCAGTCTATTACCTAAATTTTGGGACTCCATGACAGCAAGAACATAAGATCGACTGGTGTTGAGCAGCATCAATTCCTGGTCAGATGTAGAAGATTTCACCTTACTAATTCTATCAAACACACTTCAGCTATCCTTAGGGAAAGTAGCTGAAGTGCTATGCCTCGTCGACTTGACTTATTTGGCTCTTTTGAGGAGCTCGATTAGTACTTGTTCGAGCTGTAAGCACATCTTTCTTCAACCGATTAGCATCTTCACCTTGGATGCTATGGTCAACTCTTTCCCACAATTCATCCAATGTGATGGGATAGCCCTTATGGAACTATGTGGTCAACCTACTGAGCAGCAATCCATTTATAAAGGTAGCCATAATAACATAATCATTGGGGTTGGGAATTTGAAGAGATTCCTCTGTAAATTGAGTAAGGCAATTTCTCAAGGTCTTATTAGATCTTTGCCTTACAGCCATCAAATAATCCGATCCACTAGTGATTGGCTTGGAAGACATGAATCAACGTGCATATATCTCTCTTAAATCCTCAAAAGAATGAATGCTACCAGGTTACAAGGCTCTAAACGTTTTTTGTGTTGCCTTGTAAGAAGATAGGAAAAGCTTGACACATCACCGCCTTAGATGCTTGATATATGGAAAGTTGTAACAAAAGCATGGAGGTGGTCTTTTAGATCACCTCAGCCATCATATTATACAATAGTGGGGAGCTTGAAATAAATTGGCAGGACCCGCATAAATCTCAAATAAAAAGGGGACTCTTGATAAGAATTAGGAGGTAAGAAACTCGCCTGTGAGGTATTTTGGCACTAGTTGTATGACAGATACCCTTAGCTATGATTTTTGAAAATCTGCCCACTTTGGAAGCATGTTTATCTCGACCTCTTGGGAAAGGCTAAGTGACTGATCTAGCCTCCGAAATTTTGACAGGTTAATGATCTCTTCGCTTAGAAGATTCTACTTTTTCAGTACCCTTTTTCTTAAAATATTTTCCTAGTTGTTCAAAGAAGCCTAGATTATCCTTCACAAACTTGGCCATCTAAGCGATTGCATCTTGGTTTGGAAGGGAATTCTCTTCTTGTTCTTGCTTTGAATTTTGCTCTTCATGCTGGCTTTCTTGACTACCAATTGTTTGCCTTTCTTGAAGTTACCAAATGGCAAGAGTGCCTTTCTTCTTTGGACGTTGAGAATGAGCCATTACTTTTAATTTTCCATGCGTAACTCAAATAGGATAAAAAATCGATTTACCACAAATGGCGCCAATTGTTGCAAGAGGTATTTAGTATGACGTAGTGATAGCAGTCTAGTAGAATCTGATGAAGCAAACCAGAATGATGGATAAACTGCACCTACACACAAGAAAGAAAGAGGCAGGGCTATCTCCCCAGTATACCTCTGACGCTTAAGTTAGTGAGGTGTTAAAGTGAATCTAATGTATTTAGATAGTATTTGATTTCCTTATTTCCGTAATACTTATATAAGGGAGTAGTACTCCTTATTTATGTTTTCTTTTCTTTCTTTCAATCTGATGTAATAAAACTTTGTTAGGTAATAAGGCGAGTAACGCAGTGAAAAATTTAAAATTTTATTACCTTAGCCATGGATCTCTTTGATATAATCTATATAATTAAAGAGTGTTTAGTACAAATACCTCAAGCATAGAAGGTTTCTATACTTCAAAGGGCAAGATCCTATTCGATGAAGGTGTTGATCTACCATGAAAAGCCCTCCAAGTGTCGAGCCTCCAACGGTATCCACACGAACACGATCTTAGGGAACTTTTGGGCTTGCTTGCTTGCCTTGCCTTTTGAGTGCTAGCTCCCTTGAATGATTATGAAGAACACAAGAAGAAGAAAGAGGAAGAAGATGAAAGCCCTCACTATTAGGAAGGAGGATTGTGGCATTTTTCTTGTAGAGAAAGACGCCACCTTCTCTCAATTTTTCTCTCTCTAAAATTATGTGTTTCATCAATCTTTCAAGAGTCAAGGCATGGACTTATTTATAGATGTAGTATCCTAGTCTTTAAGGAAACAAGAGCAATTGGAAACCAATAAGGTTTAGGAAGCTTACCTTAAGCTAATCCTATTCCTTTAGGAAACCTATTCCAAAAGGAAACCAAATAGCTTATTAATTCCTTTTAGGAAACTAATTTCCATCAAGACTTAGAATATTTATAATTAAGTCCTTTAAGTTAATTTATCACATAAATTAATCCCATAAATATCTTATACTTATCTTAATAACAATTTAACCCAAAGACCATGTTCTTATTGTATGTGACCCATTAGGTTTCATTCACGTTGGCAATAAGTACAAATTATAACTCATTAATTAATTAATTAAGAGCTAGACAAATTAAATACTTTAATTTATCATTAATTCACTAATTAATTAATTTGCACTTATAGATCATGAGTGGCGTCTAACAATGCATCATGACCACCCATGTGAATAAGAAAGTCATATGGTAGACTACACCTATCAATGACAATGTTATTGTGTAATTAATATCTTTTCACCACACTATAGCCCAATTAGTCCAAGAGTGTGGTGCGCACTCTTTAAATGACTAATTAATGATTCCTTGTTCCCGAAATATAACTTTCTATAAAAGTATACCTTGAAACTCTTTCAAGTCATACTTTCACTTTTGCGTAAAAGATTCTTTAAGTTATATTTCAACAAGTGGCCAATCCGGTATATACTCTCCTTTAATAAAGAGTGGTGAATCCTATATCGATTACTCACTATCCTTCCATGCTTCATACTATACCCAATCTCTATCGTATGGGCTACTCTTTTACGAGCACCGAGCAATAGAGTCAAAGCATAGCAATCTACACTCAAGATACCATGGTAATCTCAAGTCTAAGCATCACTTACACCATCGCCATTAATAGTATAATTCATTAGCACTATGAATAGTAACTCTCGGCAGATCAATCCAATGAACTTGTTCTCTAACAAGCATCCACATACTAGCTTAGGTGTCACACACCTTAGTTGACGAGATCAACTACTACTTACCATAAGTAGAGGCAAAATATGTGCTAGTCTTCCCGTATTAATGATGTCCAATCTCATTAATACTACGACTAGGGATATTTAAGAATATAACTTCATGTGTAATAAGAGTTTCATCATTGTAACTCTTACAATATCTTATATACAGTTAATATTCTATGGATTTCATCAAATAAACAAGTAATATAAATAACTAAATATTAAATGACAAAGAAAATGCCACATATATAAGTATAACACGAAATAAGCGTAATATAAAAAATCTCAAAAACCAACTTGGTTTTAGGGCATACACTAACAAACTCTCACTTGCACTAAAACCAATCACCTATAGGTTTTAGACTGTAAGCATGACTATCATGAAAGGATTAGTGGCATTATCCGTGTGGGAACTTCCTCTATCTTTTCATCATTTGATCAAAATTATTTCTATAAATAGATAGTGGCACCTAAATACACTTTGGGATCATGGATGAGACTTTAGTTCCTTGATTAAGTGATAGCACAATTGTTTTCATAAAACAATAGAAGGAACTATTCTTTGTTCCAACAAAGAATCCCTTGATCCGTAATAACTACTAAAGCTACCATGTACTCACCTTTGTAGTAGAATATGTTGTAGTGTCTATCATAAAACCCTTTTATCCACAACAGTTGAACGTGAACACCAGTTCATGCCATGATTTACTTATCATCCTTATTGGATTAAAAGCTTATATCTTTAAATCCACACACTTCCTAAGTATGATCTCCTTAGTCAAGAATAGTCTTTTAGTGCTTCCCGAGTACTTAAGAATATTCTTTGATAACCATCTAGTGACACTTACTAGAATTGCTCGTAACACTTAAAGTTAGAAGACATCGAGTCTCGTACATAGGATAGCATACAAAATAGAACCCATTGCAGAAGCATTTGGAATCTATTTCACCCTACCAATCTCGGCAGGTGTCAAAGACACATGTCTCTCAAAAGAGTAATCTCTATCACATAGGAAAAACCCCTTTTTCGATTGCACTATGCTAAACCCCTCAGCATCTAGCCTATGTACTTGGATCTAGTGAGACCAAGCAACCTCTTGGATCTATCTATATAGATCTTAATTCTCAGATTAGAGATCGCCTCTCCTTTTATTAAGAAATTCTTGGACAACCATATTTTTACCTATAAAGTATGTTGTTTCCATCAACGATATGTCATCCACATATAGTATCAAGAAAACATTAACGCTCCCACTCAACTTTGCCTTTACACGAAGCTTGTCTTTGTTTTCAAGAAAATCTATACTCTTTGATTATCTTATCAAAACAAATGCTCCAACACCTTGACACTTGCAAGAGTCTACAAATGGACCCGTGAAGCTTGCGTACCTAATGACTATCAATGGAAGTGAAGGCCCAAGGGATGTGTCATATACATACCTTTTAATTCCCGTTAAGGGATGGAGTCTTCATATCCATTTGTCATAGCCATAAAAGCAGCTATGGCAAGTAAAATCTTAAATGGATTTAAGCATGGTCAATGGTGGAATGGTTTCTTTCAAAGTCAAGCCTTCGATTGAAGCCCTTTCCCATTAACCTTGCTTTATAGGCAATTACGTTACCATCCATGTCAGTCTTTCTCATAAAGACCTACTTGCACCCTATGGGTTTTATCCGATTAGGTGACTTGAGTAAGGTCTACATCTTGTTCTTGTACATGGAATCCATTTTGGATTTTTTGACATCTTGCCACGTCAAAGAGTCTACATTAGACAAAGCCTCTTTATGACTAGTAGGTTTGTCATCATATATAACTAGTACATTATTGCTTTTACTAATGAAAAATCTATATATCTCATATGTGAGAAATCTGTATTTCTCCAGAGTATAACACACTCTACCAATCTTTTGAAGATTTTGTGCACTTTGAGCTTCCGTTGTGCCTCATCAACATGTGGCATAAGCTCTAGTTCCAACTATTGATCAATGTCAGCTTGCGGTTCTTGAACTTTTCAAGTTCTATCTTGCTCCCAATGTCTCTTTTAAGATTAAACTATTTTTCTAGAAAAAGACATTTCTTGAGACAAACATTTTTCTCAAGGGGATTATAGTAGTATCCATTATTTCCATAAGGATACCTCACAAATAAACATTAGTCAGATCATGGTTGAGTGTATCGAAGTGGCATCTAAGGCAAAAACCCCTAAAATGAGGTTAGGAAGTGTAGTATGACTCATCATAAATTGCACGATATCTCATAGGGTACAATTTCTCCTCTTTCACACATCATCAACAATGGTGTGTCAAATGGAGACCATTGAAAAAGAATCACATTCTCCTTTAATTATTTTGAAACGCTTGACATTGAGTATTATCTATATAGATCAAATCTTTAGTGTTTTAATACTCTTGTCAACTTGATTTTCTTAATTCAATCATAATGACTTTGAACATTTCAAGGGCCACGGATGTGTGTATCATATGATACACATAATCATATCGCATATGATCATCCATGAAAGTGATGAAATATGATAAACAACCTCTAGCATGGATCGAAGTTGGCCAAAAACATCTATATATTAAAGCTCTATGTGGATCACTAGCACATTCACCTTTTATGATAAAAGGTGTTATGGTCATCTCTCTAAGTAAATAAGAATCGCATGTCTCAAACGATTCATAATTGAATGAGTCCAAGTGCACAACTATTATGTAATTTGGAAATGCATTTCTCATTCACATGACCAAGTCTATAATGCCAGAAGGATAGTTGTTTCAAAAATATTAAGTTTTTGTCTATGTTTGAGAATGGACTTATCAAGGTCTAGGATTTGTAAAACGTTGTTTTAATGATCTAATATCACAAAGAACACCATTACGTAAAAGAACAGTATATATTCTCTTTTGTAATGGTAAATCTTATCACATTTAAGGTGAATTGATTTCATATTCTTTTGTAAGTATCGCAACATAATAATAATGTTTTAAATTCTAGAGCAAGCCCAATTGGTAAAGAGTGTATAAGTCTCTACAGCTAGTGTAGCAACTCTTGCTCCATTCATCACACGTAGTTTGACTTTCTCTTTCCTTATTGTCTACCATGCTTAAGACCTTTGCACATTTTTGCAAATATGAGATTCAAATCCTAGTATCTTATACCCAATGGTCTTAATTAGTAGATAAATTTATCTCAAATATAAACATACTTAGAAGTAGAAGCTTCACTAGGTCTCTTTATCTTCTTAGTATTGAAACAAGCCTTACAATTCCCTTTTCAATAGAATTGGAAACATGTGCCCTTAGACTTGTCCTTTTTTATCACACCTTTAAGCCTTGTCATAGCTACTTGGGTCTTCTCAAGACCACGCTAGGATTTTCCTTTAACAAGCAATAAAGTGCCCCTTTCTTCCTTAATAGACTACTCCTTAGATATCTCATATCTAATGGTCTTAGATTGTGTATCAACAACTCTTTGAGATGCACAATAACAGACAAAAAGATCTATCAATTTGTGCTACTTTTATAGCTTAGGAATTATAGATGACATCACGATACAAGTAGCAATATCATTATCATCTTTTATGCATCTTGTATGCACATTGTTTCCTAACTATAATTGTCACTGTAGGACAAGTGGAAGTGGGTATCAAGGACATAGCCAATCATGCTTAAGAGCTATTCTCAAGTCTTACACTAGTCCATGAAAATCGTATATAAATGGAGATATAGAGTGATAAGTGTGTTCATGTGTACATTCATTCTACAACAAATGAAAAGATAGTACAAGTATTTGTTTCATGTTATAATTGCAAACCAAAAATGTGGGCTTCGAATTTATTTGGTTTGCTCCCACTATTTTACTTCAAATCAATAACCTTCAAAATATTGATTCGGGAATTTATTGGAGATTCCTAGTGGACAAGGATCCCATTTAGTTAACTTTGAGCTTGACGGTCGGCCAACAACCCAAAGCTAACTTTGATTAAGTAGGTAACTTTTACCAATCACAACTCTTGTGACTCCTAGATAGTTGGGTATCAACTCTTGATATTCACATCTTATGTGTTACCCAACATTGCCTAAAAAATGCCATAACCTTGATGGTCGGCCAACAAGTTATGCATTTTTTGTTAAGTCGGACCCATTATTCAAAGATCACATCTCATAACGAAAACATATTCCAAGTAAGGTGACCTTGACTGTCGACCAACAAGTCAACACTCAATAGGAACTCTTCGTTTTTGTTATAATAATGGAAGGCAACTCATATGTTGACTTAATATCGTCTCAAAAATACCATAACCTTGACAGAGGCCAACAAGTTATGTATTTTTGTTAAGTAAGACCTATTATTTCGAGATCATATCTCATAGTAAAAACATGTTCTAGGTAAGGTGACCTTGACGGTGGGCCAACAAGTCAACACTTAACCAGAACTATGATTTTTTTACTATAATAATGGAAGACAAGTGACTTAATATTTTATTTGAGGGATTTTATTTTAATTATACAATATATAGTCTCATCATAGCGTGTAATTAAAATATATCGACATATAAAATAAAAACATGCACAATAGACCGTGGATGATTATGGACTTTACTAAGATATTTTCCTAGAGCCTTAAGGAAAATATATGGTCAAATTCCGAAGGGACGTGATCAACTCCTTGATGCGTTCCTTGGGAGGTCTCCAACTCTTGATGAGCCTCCATGGTTGCTCCTTGGCTCCATCTCTATCTTCTTTGTACATTACACATGTAATTCCACTCTAAACAATTTAGAAAATTAAAAACCTAACCTTAACCTACACTATGTGTAGACACCAAATTTTGACACACCATTTATTTTCAAATATTGGGGGACATGTTTGTATATTTTTTGGGTCAATTTTTAATTTTTCAATAATCTCAGGGGGCAAAATAGTAATTTTTATCTATAAATATTTTTTATTAGTTTTGGGGGGTTTTAAATTCACATTTTTACTTTCATACGTATTTTTTAATTTCTGTGATTTTTTCGGATTTAATTGGTATTCTTTTTATATTTTACCAGCACAAGGGTAAAATGGTAATTTCACCTCGCGAACACTATTTTAAGCTCATTTCAGGTCCCAAATTTATTTTTCTAATTCTTTAAGCATGTTTCTAAATTTTCTTTATTTTTTCGGAGACGATTACTATTTTTTCAGTAAATACTGCATTCAAGGGCAAAATCGTCATTTTATAGTTTAAATTCATTTTTCGCCAATTTTTTATTCACAAATGCATTTCTTAGAGTTCTCAGCTTCTTTTTAATTTTTGATAATTTTTCGAAGCTAATAGCTATTTTCTTTATATTTTCGTTATCCAAGGGCAAAATTGTCATTTCACATTCCAAACTCATTTTTCACCAATTTTTGGGTCCCCAATTCGTTTTTAGGTTTTGAGCATGTTTCTAAATTTTTCTCACTTTTTTTCGGGGTGAATTGCTATTAAAAAATTTATTATTTATATTTTTCTTAATTTTTTCATTTTTTGTGAGAGAAAATAGATTTTTAAGAAGGATAAAGTTGTAATTTTGGTAGTCAAAGGCGTTTTGGTCTTTTAGTCATTTCTTGGAAGATAAGTCTTTTGTGTACTATAAATACCCCCACTTAGGGATTTTAAAAAGGAGGGGAATAATAAAAAAGCCTAGGTAGAGTTTTTAGTTTTTTTTAGTTTTTTGATTTTATTTTCTTACACCAAGAACACCAAGAACACCTACTAGATCTTAGTGTATTTTCAAGTTTTCACCTAGAACACTTAGAACACATACTAGTGTATCTTCAAGTTTTCACCTAGAACACCTAAAACACACACTAGTACATCTTCAAGCCTACACCTAGAACACCAAGAACACACACTACTCACTCTCTCTCACACACTCACACTCTCTCTCACACACTACACACGCTACACACACTCACTTTCTCTCTCACGCACAATACACACTCTTCCACTTCTTACTCATTTTGTCTCTCACGCACTACACACACTGGCACCCATTCACACACCTCTATCTTACACAGCACACACTCCAACCACACAAACATACCACTCACGGTCCATTCACAAATTCTCATGATTACATTCAATCACCAAAATTCACACGCACTACACACATTAATACAGATTCAACTTCCTCCACACACACACAATCCAAGCACATAGCTTACACACAATACATTCACACACATATTCAGCACACACAGATACACATAACTTCACACACACATAAACACACACAGATACACATAGCTTCACACAAACATACCTCCAGTCACAAACACACACACACAAGCAACACACGAATTCACTACTTCACAGACACACACACAGAAATTCACAGTCACACAAGCACATAGTCACATACATATAACACACACAACCCACAAAAACTCACACAAAACACACTCACAGTCTCAAAAACACATAGTCAGCTTCAATGGCCTCAATCCAAAACCAACTCCACAACCCAAACAGCCCTGCAAACAGCTCCCCTGCCCACCATCAAACTGCCTAAGAACTGCTTGAAATTTCCAATTGCCATTACAGTCCATCATCCTCCATTTCTGCAAATCCAAAACCATCCTTAATTCAATTCGAAACCACCTCTCCAAGCCAGCCCCAAACCTGCAAAAACAAAATATTCACAAATTTAGCCTTGTTCAACCTCACCTTCCCACAACCTACAGTTAGTAACATATCCAACCACCAATACATCCAAATCGACCGTTATAAACCCCAGAACCACCAACCGATTTCCCCATACCACCCCCAGAATAATACAGCAACATCTAAAATCCCACAACACCCAATCAACCATCAACAGGCAACTCAATTATCAATACCATTGTTCGAACCACCATTACCACCTGCAAAGAAAATAGCCTAAAAATACCAAACAGTAATCCAACCATTCTATTGCAAACCTTCCCGTGTGATCATGACTCAAAATTCTCCAAAAAAAAAAATAGCTGCAATTGGCAGCTAGAACCACCCAATTCCCCACAAATTTTATCCCTCCCAATCTCCAAATCCCCTTAATCACCCAGAGCCTCCACAACCCTAATTAACCATCGTCCAAAACCTTGAATAAGCTACCTCTCACACCTTGCAAAACAACCAAAATCCCAATGTCAAAACCACATTCATCTACTGCCAGTGCCAACGCTCCCCGCTACTAGCAAACCAATAACGGCCAACAAACAACTTCACCCTAGCTCCTTCACAGCCATAAGCTGAGCCATCAACAACCTCCTCACAAACAGTCACTCTACCGCTCCCTCATCACCGCTGCCAAATACCCAGCAAGAATCGCCGCTGGACCAATTATTATCTTGGCAGAAGAGGTGAAATCTTCAGCCCTTTTTATTTCTTTACTCATTCCTTTGATCGATGAAACTAGTATTGGGTATTCTATAATGGATTTGCTCTATTGTCTTGTGAAAATTTGAGGTTTCAATTTGAGAAAAATTAGATGGAATAGGAGGGGGAATAGGACAGAGAACAGTTAAAGATAGGGAGGGGGAGGGAATTGAAAGACAAAATCGATTAGGGAAGTTGATTTCAGTGTTACTGGGGAGAAGCTAGATGAGAGGAAAAGAGAGACGGAGAGCTAGAGAGAGAGTGAGAACCGGGAGTAACAGAAGAGAGAATAGGCAAGACAGAGGGAGAGCAGGAAGAAAAAGAAACTGAGAAAGAATGAGAGGAAGGAGACGAAGACAGGAGCTGAGAAAGAGAAGAAGCAAACAGAGAATGTGTGTTGGAGAAGAAGAAGTAAAGTGAGAGAGGAAGAGAGAAAGAGACAAGAGAGAGGAGAGCAGCAGAGACAATCAACAGAGAGACGAAAGAGAGAAAAGAAATTGAAGAAGAAAACAGAAATAGAGAAAGCAGGGGAAGTGATCTGAGAAAACAAGAGAGAGAGAGAGATGTGGGTATTTGGGAAAAGGTAATCAGTTTGGTGTAAAGGATTTAGGGAGCTAATATGAGTGCTAATTTTCCTAATTTAGCCTAACTATTTTTTTTCTTTTTTTTCTTTTTTTCTTTTTTTCTTTTACCCATTCATGTTTTTTAGTTTGTTTATAACTTGATTTATTTTAACATTTTTTTTATGCTCTAAAAAGTTTGGTATGGTGCAATTAAGTCTTCATGTTTTACAGATTGTCCCAAGTTTAGTCTTTTAATTAAATCTTTAATTAGTTGTAATCATACTTTTATGCCTTATTTCGTTGCAATTACTATTTTACTTCCAATTTATTTTAATTTTTCATCTCTACCCCTTAGACTTTTGTAAATTTTTAATTTTATCCCTTAGTCGCTAGAATTTTTAGTCCCCTTAGTTGCTAGAATTTACATTTTACCCTAATTTGTCAATGTTTGCATATTTTTAGACTTTGTTTATTTATATCGTGATACATTAACGTGTGTGTTCATTTTCTTAAGTATTGGTACCGAGTCTTCAAAGAGGTATCCCTACTTTTCGTTAATTCTCTTTATATGCTCCAATGTGCCTTATGTGATTTTTATGCATTTTTATTTATATATTTCCCATTTTGAATGCTCTTTGTGTATTTATTTCTTTTACACCATTTAATTTTAAATTTTATTATTTCTTTATTATTATTTTTTTGACAAAAGTGTAATATTTTTGTATTTAGCTTGGTAAATTTGATAGTTAGATTACGTTTTTTATTCTTTTAGTAAAATTTTGTATTTAGATAGCAAATGTAATTTTTTCTTACTTTCCCCCCCAAAAATTGTAAATTAAGCCCCCGGTGTAATAGGTAGGGTTTGCGTGCTTTTGTGTGCTTATATGTCTTACCGTAGGATTTTGCATCTAGATATTTATGCCTGTATATTATGTGCTCCTACTTGACTTTATATGTCTTTATATGTTTAATTTGCTTTTAATTCGCGCTTTAGTATTTAAATTCATGTTTTATATTATTCCGTCACCACATTGGTCCAATGCTAGTTGTGGCTTTATTATTTCCCCGCTAGTCCAACGATAGTGGGAATCCCTAGAAAGGGCTAGTCCAATGCTAGACCCTTAGGGCATTTTAGGTATTAGGTGCACTGCGTGTGCATTTTTACATTCCACTTCACACATTTTTAGTTTTCTTTCCATTTTGCATGATTTTTATTATTATTTATTTATTTATTTATTTATTTTGACACATCTTCAAGTGCATGACATTTAGGTTGCATTTCACTTAGAAATTAGGTCATTTTGTGTGATTTCGACTAGAAATAGTCGTCTACTCACGTGAGAAGCGGTGGCGTACATGCCGTTCCTCCCTCCGTGAGTAGAAATATTCAGTCACGAGTTATTAGTTTCCCGTACCCGTCATGTTGCATACCCACTTTCTTTCTTCACTTACTATATATTATTATTTTCTTTTCTTTTGCATCGCATTTTGCATAGACACTCGTGACTCCCCCGAGGTCCGGACTCAGGTTTCGCAATTAATGCGATAATTCCGACCAAGCCTCGACAGAACAGTTCGACCCTCCCGATATTCACATTTAGACTTAGGATTTGCATTCATTTAGATACATCCAAACGCGATAGAATCTAAGGTTAATTTAGGAAATTTTGATTAAACCTCGCAACTAGCCTCGGCTAGGTGGAAAGGGTGCCTTAGGTGCGAGCCTTTGCCTTCCCTTTCTTCAAATGTGACTCCCGGACCTTTTTCTCTCGATTTTTTCGTAAATCGGAGTCGGAAAAGGGTTTTTAAATTTTTTTAATTTTAATTTTTTGTTTTGCTAAATTATTTTTCGGGTGACTTGGTACACCCTAACTCAGTACCAAGTGGCGACTCCATTTAAAAAATAAAACCCTTTTTCAAAATTAGTTGGCCAAAACTGTCACACTTTTTGTCCCGGCCTTGTTTTCTTTTTGAATACCATTTTTCATAAAAAACACATTTTTTACTAAAAACTAGATTTTTATCACACACGCACAGTTTTTTCCAAAAAACGCTTTCTTTTCAAAAGGGTTTCGGACTAGACTGTCCTTTCGGGACACAACAGTCACGACCCCACTAGTACCCTTTACTTACGATTTTTTAGGACGGGACACTATGTACATTACATGTATTGATTAAGAAACCTCGAGTTACATTCGAGGGGAGTTAGGTGAGAAGAGAATTACATGAGAATATTAGAGAAGGCAGGACACGTAGGCCTTATTTTCAAAAACCAATACAAGCCAACCATCAAAATAATAAAAATTTAACCATTCAATCACATTGGTCATAGTCCATAATCATCCACCATGCCATCATAATATTTAACAATTAAATAAATAACTTTATTTAATTCTAGTCATAAATCACACGGTCTAATTTAATTAGATTAATATTCTTGAATTTATTTGTCTCAAAAATAAAGTTATAGAAGGTGTAGGTTTCCAAGATTTAACTTTCCAAATATTAACAATTAAAATTGGAAAGTGTTTTTATAGAGAAAATTCTAAAAATTTGTTTTTTTCAAAAAATTAGAAAAAATCCCACTAGAACTCTGCCAGCAAACCGTGGGACAAAACATGCGCGGTTTCGTCCGCGGTTTACAAACTGTGGGACAAACCGTGCACGTTTCATCCGCGGTTTGTGGACAGAAAGTATGGGATTTTAACCGTGGGTGAAACCACAAGTAAAAACCCACGGTTTGTCGTGCAGTTTGTATGCAGAAAATACGTTTTTTGAAATTCTTTGGTCTTTTTCAAAACTCTGTTGAATCAGAACATGTTAAAACCCTTTTAGCACGTAAAAAATAATTTAGAAACCTTGAATACAACCATAAGAACTAATCTTAATTATTTAAAACACTTTTAAACAATTAAGAACTTATCTTAAAAATCAAACTCTTGATTTTTCTAAAACAAGTTTGAGACAAATTTCATCAAGAACAAACCATCCACATTTATGACAATTAAATAAACACAAATCATATAGATATAATCAAAGGAGGCTCTGATACCACTGTTAGGTAATAAGGGGAGTAACGCAGTAGAAAATTTAGAATTTTATTACCTTAGCCATGGATCTCTTTGATATAATCTATATGATTAAAGGGTGTTTAGCACAAATACCTCAAGCATAGAAGGTTTCTACGCTTCAAAGGGTAAGATCCTATTCAATGAAGGTGTTGATCTACCATGAAAAGCCCTCCAAGTATCGAGCCTCCAACGGTATTCACACGAACACGATCTTTGGGAACCTTTGGACTTGCTTGCCTTGCCTTTTGAGTGCTAGCTCCCTTGAATAATTATGAAGAACACAAGAAGAAGAAAGAGGAAGAAGATGAAAACCCTAACTATTAGGGAGGAGGGTTGTGGCATTTTTCTTGTAGAGAAAGACACCACCTTCTCTCAATTTTTCTCTCTCTAAAATTATGTGTTTCATCAATCTTTCCAGAGTCAAGGAATGGACTTATTTATAGATGTAGTATCCTAGTCTTTAAGAAAACAAGAGCAATTGGAAAGCAAGAAGGTTTAGGAAGCTTACCTTAAGTTAATCCTATTCCTTTAGGAAACCTATTTCAAAAGGAAACCAAATAGCTTATTAATTCCTTTTAGGAAACTAATTTCCTTCAAGACTTAGAATATTTATAATTAAGTCCTTTAAGTTAATTTATCACATAAATTAACCCCATAAGTATCTTATACTTATCTTAATAACAATTTAACCCAAAGACCATGTTCTTATTGTGTGTGACCCATTAGGTTCCATTCACGTTGGCAATAAGTATAAATTATAACTCATTAATTAATTAATTAAGAGCTAGATAAATTAAACACTTTAATTTATCATTAATTCACTAATTAATTAATTTACACTTATAGATCATGAGTGGCGTCTAGCAATGCATCATGACCACCCAAGTGAATACGAAAGTCATATGGTAGACTACACCTATAAATGACAATGTTATCGTGTAATTCATATCCTTTTACCACACTATAGCCCAATTAGTCCAAGAGTGTGGTGCACACTCTTTAAATGACTAATTAATGATTCCTTGTTCCCGAAATATAACTTTCTATAAAAGTATACATTGAAACTCTTTCAAGTCATACTTTCACTTTTGCGCAAAAGATTCTTTAAGTTATATTTCAACAAGTGGCCAATCCGGGATATACTGTCCTTTAATAAGGAGTGGTGAATCCTATATCGATTACTCACTATCCTTCCATGCTTTATACTATACCCAATCTCTACCGTATGGGCTACTCTTTTACGAGCACCAAGCAATAGAGTCAAAGCATAGCAATCCACACTCAAAATACCATGGTAATCTGAAGTCTAAGGATCACTTACACCATTGCCATTAAGAGTATAATCCATTAGCACTGTGAATAGTAACTCTCGGCGGATCAATCCAATGAACTCGTTCTCTAACAAGCATCCACATACCAACTTAGGTGCCACACACCATAGTTGATGAGATCAACTACTACTTACCATAAGTAGAGGCAAAGTATGTGCTAGTCTTCCCGTATTAATGATGTCCAATCTCATTAATACTACGACTAGGGATATTTAAGAATATAACTTCATGTGTAATAAGAGTCTCATCATTGTAACTCTTACAATGTCTTATGCACAGTTAATATTCTATGGACTTCATCAAATAAATAAGTAATATAAATAACAAGTATTAAATGACAAAGAAAATGCCACATATATAAGCATAACACGAAATAAGCGAATATAAAAATTTTCAAAAACCAACTTGGTTTTAGGGCATAAACTAACAAACTTTCCATTTTATATTAATAAAATTTGGGCTGGCATCCCATCCTCGTGTACGGGGTTTTTGCCATTAAAAAAAAACTTTGGAAGAGACAGAAAATAGAACTATGAATAGGGGCTCTAATTGGTACCTAGTCTGTCTTCTATTCTGATAGACTCTCCCTAGGTAGGATGTGCCTTCATTGAGTAGTCATAATGTTTTATGTGTCATTAAATGCTATTTTCTTGATAAAATGGAATTTGGACTTGGAGATATAATAGGTATTCCATTGGTTGCCATTGTCTTAGGCAACATCACTAGCACCACCAAGTATAATAGATGGAATAAGGCTTTACCATATGCATGTCTACTGACCCTTGTTTTCTAGCATTTTGGTGTTGATCTATAGGAAAGCTTAGAGAGATGTACGACACAAGTAAGGATATGAAGCCTGCCATTCTCTCAAGATTGACCTACAATAGAGATGCAGAGGAAAGACAACAAAAAGCACAAGAACTGTAAGAAGAAGAGGCGGAATAGGAGATTCCTTAAATGGAGCAAGGTGTAGGACCTTCCTAGCAGCTTGGAGAACACTCTATGAGGGAAATGATATAGATAATGCTTGAAGAAATGAGAGGAACGAGGGCAATCGTGGATAAGATAGAAGGTTGAGTAGCATCGATTGAGGAAAAGTTAGCCTCATGGTGTCCTTACAGGCCTATTCTATGACTGTTTATTTATATTTCCATTTATTTGGTTTTCAAGTTTAAGGGATTAGATGTGGTGCAATTAGAGTAGATTCTATGATTTTCTAGTTGAGGGCTATAGGATGGTGTGTTGGTAGGTAGGATTATTTTATAGTAGGGTTTCTTATGTGTTTTTATATTTGCTATGTTTTATTATGTGTCTTTTTTTTGAATTTTTATTTAATAATTCACTTTCTTTAACTCTGTTTGTAGTGTTTGATTGTGTTGTAGTGATAAGTCCCCCAAGACAAAGCAAAACAAAATATTTCAAGATTAAGGTTTCAATGCACTTATTCCAGGAGAGTTTCCACTTTCATTCTTTTTACTATGTCTCATAATCTTTCTACTGTCTATAACATTGAGGACAATGTTACCCTAAGTGTTGGGGGAGAGCGGAGAGGGGAGAGGTAGTAACTGAGTGAAAGTAGGAGCTGATATACATGAAAAAAAAATTGGCATCAATTTTTTTCAATTGTTTATTTTCTTGTAGTTGAGCTGAATTTCTAGTACTTATTGAGTATTATATGGTGTTTTCTTCGGTAAATATTTGTTATGTTTGAAAAGTTTTCATCTTAGGCTAACTTTTCAAACAATTGTAAATATAGGCTAATATTTTGTGTCGATGAGAGTGATTATCAGTTTTACTCTTGATTTTAGCGGAATGTGAAATAAGCTAATAGTGTTGGTAAAATAAAGTAGTTGGTATATTAAGTTGTATTCCAATGGTAATTGTTGCTGAGTAATCGGGGGTCTTCATTGAGCAAATGTGAACACTTATGTCAAAAAGCAATGAAAACTATGCGTACGTGATTCTTGAGCAATGATATTTAAGTAATCGAGCTCTTTCATTTGGGAAATGTCAGAGTTTGGATAAAAAGGGTTTGAATGGTTGAGGATTAAGCACAAAATACCTTGCAAAAGTATGAAAAAGCTTATGTGTGTGGGAAACCAAGCTCCTATTAAAAAAGCTTGTGGATCATTGTACTGAGAAATTAGGTTTTGATTAGTAGTTGATTGAAATAGAGGCTATTATTTTATATATTTAGCTAGGTTACTGGGTTTGAAAAAGGTTGAGAAATGTTAAACACTAACCGAAGTGGAAATCTATGTAGTCCTTAATACAAATATTTAATAGTTGTTAGAATGGAAGCTCAACTAAGGGACATTGAATTTGGCTATTGCCTATTGCCTGATGGAATTCCTTTGTCTTCATGCTTGAGGGCAAGCATGGAACAAGTGTGGGAGAATTTGATAGGTTGGGAATTTTACATGTAGCTTAGTGTAATTTTATGCTTTAGTTGTCCATTTCCTTGCCATATTTTGAGATCTACCTAATCTGGACTTTTTTTTTTTTTTTTGCTCTGTGTAGGACAACAAGTGAAGTGGACAAAAGTGGTTGAAAAAGAGTTGTAGAGTTCATGTTGCTCGGTAATTGTTGAAGACCGGTGACCGGTCATTGTTAGAAGTCAAAGAGGGAAGAAGTCATTAGAAGACTGGTGCTGGATTTGGTGCTAGTGATCAAGTTGGACATTGTTAGAACCTATGCATGGAGCAATTAAATCAATGACCTAAAGATCGATCATCGCACCAATCATTGATTGAACTTTAAGAGTTGTGAATTCAACACTCCTTTGTATGGGGATTTCACTTTGTAAACGGTCTTACACTTTATATTGGCATTCTCAGAGTTATTTAGCAGACTTTAGTCAGTCTATAGAGTTGGAAAGAACGTAAGAAGTAAGCTAGGGTTTTTTAGAGAGAACATTCTTCTTGGAAGAATGGTGTAATCATCACAAGGCTTAATCAAATGAAGATTGGATTTACTCTTTCTGTATTTTTCTGTAACAAGATTAAGATTTCTCTATACTATCTTTATTTCTTGTGTTATGTTGTTCTCTATGTGCAAAGATTTGACCTTTATTATTATTTGCATTATAAATCACTAGATCCTAGATCTAGGATTTAGATGAAATTAATGGATTAATTGAATTTATGATTGATTGAATGAAATATAGTGTGCATTTTTATTATTTATCCTCTATTTTGGTATGCACGACTCATTGTTGATTGGCCACCAATAATGAAGAACTAGTCATTGTTATGCAAAGAGATTTGGTAATATGATGAAAGGGAATGGAAGGAACTTAGGTTACATGTCACACGAGAATAGTTGTTCACCTAGGAATTGGCAATTAGGCAATTCATATGTAGCACCCTAGAAAATGCACATACAAGAGACATTTTTTTTCTTATTTAGGGTTAAGTGTTAATCCTTGATTTATTAGTCGGGAGATTTCTTGAGTTAATTAGGTTAATTAACTAAGATTTTCATTATTAAGCAAGGACATTTAAGCACTACATTTAGAATAATTTTACTTGACCATTTAATTTATATTAGAGTTTAAATTTTGCTTAATTTATTCTACTATTTTCTAGCCTTTTGACTACTTGAATTTTAGATCAATTTTACTCAAAAATTTCACTTATTTTCTTGCTTTATTTTCTTTTCCCTTAGCTGAAATTTTTCTCTTTCTTTTCTTTTTCTTTTTGGCCGAAAATTCTTTTTCTTTTTCTTTTTCTTTTCCTTAGGGCCGGTTTCTCTCTCTTTATTTTTACTCTATTTTTACTTTAATAATTTGTGTTTTATTATTGTTAGTGTTAAGTGATAAGGGAGTAATGAGCTCCACCAATTAAATTAACCCAAGTTACCACTCTTGCATTAAAAGATCACCTTTTTACTTTACTCTTGTGAGGTTTTAATTGGTTAATTATTTTCTCACCTTTTCTTCATTTCTTTTCCATTTTTCCTAGCCTATTTCTTTCTCTTTCTTCTCCCTCTTGGCCGGCCATTCTCTTTTCTCTTCTTCTCTCATTTTTGCTCTCAACTTCTTGGACTTTTCTCTCTTAAGTTTAGACAAATTCCACCATAGAAAGTGAGGTTTTCTTCTTCCTAAGCAAGGTTCTAAGCTTGTTTAAGGTATGTACTACGAACTTTTGCTATTACTTTCAAGTTTTATTTAGTCTTTGTTCAAGTTTTATACTAAGAATTTGATAGTAGTACTTGAAGATTTAAGCTTGAACTAAAAAATACTTGAACAGTCATGCTGGACCAGTTTTAGTAAAACTTTCATAACTTGGTGTAGATAGCTTGGATTCGAATGATTCTTGTTGTTTTAGAAACTAGATTCATAGGGCTTTCAAACGGTATAAAGCTTGCACGGTGGTTCATTGTGTATTAACCGCAGAAAGCTTGCAAAGTTGGCTGAAAATTCGGTTCTGCGTAAACAGTTTTGATGAAGAGCCAACTTGGGGCCTGATTTTGAACCTGTTCTAGTTGGAATTTTAAGTGATGATCTTCATGAAAGTTGTAGCCCTATAAACGTACTTTCAAACCATGTAATCACAATTCCCTAGTTCTTAGTGGATTGACCCCAGCAATGGCACGAAGTTGGCTGAAAACCAACCCTGTGCAGATTTGGGTGATGATTCTTGGAGTAGGATCTTGAATTTGAGTGGAATTTTGATTGAATTTGAACTTGAGTTGAATATAAAAGTTGTAGAACTTGTTGAATTGGGTTGGATTGTTGAATTTTCTTGCAGGGAAAAATTTTGGTTAGTTCGATTTTAAGGGGAAATGCTGCCGAAATTTTGGTAGAATTAAAAGAAGAAAAATTGATAAGTGAGATTTTAAGCCTAGAATAGGTTCAATTGAAGGAAATTGAAGTGTAGAAATTTTTAGAAATGATCTAGTGATAGATTAGACTTTCTTAGAATAAGTAACCCTAAACCCTAGAAACCCTAAAACCAAAACCCTAGAAGTAAGTGGGGTATTTTCTTGACTTTTTCTTACTAAATTTACTAGGGTTTTAATTGAGTTTTTATGTTATTATTTCTTTTAAATTTCAGGGTCCGAAAACGCATCACGACCATTTTACGAGATATTTTCTTAGGCTATTCCAGGTGAGTGTCTTTATGTGTGCATGATGCATGTAATGTGCTATTTCCATTTGTAAATATTATGCTACACTTGCAAATATTATATGATAAAATGTGCTACTTGAGGAAAGATGTGTACTTTATCGCATCTATTCCGTAATGTGTTATATGCTTTCACTATTCAACGTGTTACTTGTGCCTGAGACTTCCGTGACTAACTTTACCGTTACTTCACGGATAGTCAACCCGGACAGGCTTGGGAGGTTATAAGGTGCTGGGTGTTTTAGGGCGTGACGTTCTTTCCCTTTTGAGTTGTGAATCCTCAAAGAGGCCAACTCCGGATTGAACTTTCTTGCGTGTTGGCCCTCCAAGGTTGAGATTACTCCCTGGATGTGGTAGCCTGTACGGAGGTTATAAGGTGAACGGTGGTTAGGGCTTGCGTGATAAAATTGGCATGTCCTTTGATAAAGACCTAAGCTATTATCTCGGTCCTAACGTCATGGTTACATGATCAGTACTTGCTTCTCCTGCGGTTGAGCTTGCTCCTGTAGTTGAGCCTTGGATCTGCCCTTGACTACTTGATAATTAAATTGTTCATATCTTGTTTATTTAAGTTGTCGATTATTTTATTCAATAAAATAATGAGATCTTGATATGGTTGCATGACTTGGGCATTCACTGGGCTATTATAGCTCATTCCTTTTATTTGTTTTCCTTTACCCAGGTTTCCTGAAAAATTAAAGATGGATCGACTGATTTTGATTATACTAGATGTCTTAGTTATTGTAATAGCCAAACTGTTTTAGACTATCCTTGTGAAAATCATGTATATTATGACATGTAAACTTTTGATGTTACTTGTACCTTTAAGTTAAATAATATGAGTGTATTTTATTTTATTCCATTTTAGTTTATTTTAATTTGAGTTAAGTACGCTTGGATGGTTGCGTGAGTGCGTGATTCGAGTCTTGGCGAGAGCTAGGCAGGCAGTTCGCTAAGCCCTTTGGTGCGCCTCTGGGTAAGGTGGGGTTGTCACATTACAACTTGTAAAAATAAATGAAATACTCAATAATATCAATTAATAACTAACAAGTTTTATGGCATAAATTTTTAAAGCAAAAGAGAGGAAAGAGGGGGTAGGGAATTCGGCCAAGAGAGTGTTAGTGTATGCCCTAAAACCAAGTTAGTTTTTGGGATTTTTATTACGCTTATTTCGTGTTATACTTATATATGTGGCACTTTCTTTGTCATTTAATACTTGTTATTAATATTACTTGTTTATTTGATAAAGTCCATAGAATATTAACTGTGTATAAGAGATTGTAAGAGTTACAATGATGAGACTCTTATTACACATTAAGTTATATTCTTAAATATCCCTAGTCGTAGTATTAATGAGATTGGACATCATTAATATGGGAAGACTAGCACATACTTTGCCTCTACTTATGGTAAGTAGTAGTTGATCTCGTCAACTATGGCGTGTGACACCTAAGCTGGTATGTGGATGCTTGTTAGAGAACAAGATCATTGGATTGATCCGCCAAGAGTTACTATTCATAGTGCTAATGAATTATACTCTTAATGGCAATGGTGTAAGTGATCCTTAGACTTGAGATTACCATGGTATCTTGAGTGTGGATTGCTATGCTTTGACTCTATTGCTCGGTGCTCGTAAAAGAGTAGCCCATACGGTAGAGATTGGGTATAGTATGAAGCATGGAAGGATAGTGAGTAATCGATATAGGATTCACCACTCCTTATTATAGGAGAGTATATCCCGGATTGGCCACTTGTTGAAATATGACTTAAAGAATCTTTTGCGCAAAAGTGAAAGTATGACTTGAAAGAGTTTCAAGGTTATACTTTTATGGAAAGTTATATTTCGGGAACAAGAAATCATTAATTAGTCATTTAAAGAGTGCGCACTACACTCTTAGACTAATTGGGATATAGTGTGGTGAAAGGATATTAATTACACGGTAACATTGTCATTGATAGGTGTAGTCTACCATATGACTTTCCTATTCACTTGGGTGGTCATGATGCATTGCTAGACGCCACTCATGATCTATAAGTGCAAATTAATTAATTAGTGAATTAATGATAAATTAAAGTGTTAATTTATCTGGCTCTTAATTAATTAATTAATGAGTTATAATTTGTACTTATTGCCAACGTGAATGGAACCTAATGGGTCACACACAATAAGAACATGGTCTTTGGGTTAAATTGTTATTAAGATAAGTATAATGATACTTATGGGGTTAATTTATGTGATAAATTAACTTAAAGGACTTAATTATAAATATTCTAAGTCTTGATGGAAATTAGTTTCCTAAAAGGAATTAAGAAGCTATTTGGTTTCCTTTTGGAATTAGGTTTCCTAAAGGAATAGGATTAGCTTAAGGTAAGCTTCCTAAACCTTCTTGGTTTCCAATTGCTCTTGTTTCCTTAAAGACTAGGATACTACATCTATAAATAAGTCCATGCCTTGACTCTTGAAGATTGATGAAACATAACACAAAATTTAGAGAGAGAAAAATTGAGAGCTTGGTGGCGTTTTTCTCTCCAAGAAAAACGCCACACCTCCTTCCCTAATTGTTAGGGTTTCAACTTCTTTCTTCTTCTTGTGTTCTTCATGAATCATTCAAGGGAGCTAGCACTCAAAAGGCAAGGCAAGCAAGCCCAAAGGTTCCTAAAGATCATGTTCGTGTGGATACCGTTGGAGGCTCGACACTTGGAGGGCTTTTCATGGTAGATCAACACCTTCATCGAATAGGATCTTGCCCTTTGAAGCATAGAAACCTTCTATGCTTGAGGTATTTGTGCTAAACACCCTTTAATCGTATAGATTACATCAAAGAGATCCATGGCTAAGGTAATAAATTTTTAAATTTTCCGCTGCGTTACTCCCCTTATTACCTTACAGTGGTATCAGAGCCTACTTTGATTATATCTATATGATTTGTGTTTATTTAATTGTCATAAATATGGATGGTTTGTTCTTGATGAAATTTGTCTCAAAATTGTTTTAGAAAAATCAAGAGTTTGATTTTTAAGATAAGTTCTTAATTGTTTAAAAGTGTTTTAAATAATTAAGATGAGTTCTTATGGTTGTATTCAAGGTTTCTAAATTATTTTTACGTGCTAAAAGGGTTTTAACATGTTTTGATTCAAAAGAGTTTTGAAAAAGACCAAAGAATTTCAAAGATCGTATTTTCTGGACACAAACCGCGCGAAAACTCGCGCGCGTTTTTACCCACGGTTAAAAACTCGTATGTTCTGTCAACAAACCGCGGATGAAACCGCGCACGGTTTGTCCCACGGTTTGTAAACCGCGGATGAACCCGCGCACGGTTTGTCCCACGGTTTGCTGGCAGAGTTCTAGCGGGATTTTTCCTAATTTTTTGGAAAACGCGAATTTTTTGAATTTTCTCTATAAAAACACTTTCCAATTTAATTGTTAATATTTGGAAAGTTAAATTTTGGAAACCTACACCTTCTATAACTTTATTTTTGAGACAAATAAATTCAAGAATATTAATCTAATTAATTAGACCATGTGATTTATGACTAGAATTAAATAAAGTAATTTATTTAATTGTTAAATATTATGATGGCATGGTGGATGATTATGGACTATGACCAATGTGATTGAATGGTTGAATTTTTATTAATTTTGATGGTTGGCTTGTATTGGTTTTTAAAATAGGGCCTGCGTGTCCTGCCTTCTCTATTATTCTCATGTAATTCTCTTCTCACCTAACTCCCCTCGAATGTAACTCGAGGTTTCTTAGTCAATACATGTAATGTACATTGTGTAGGTTAGAGTTAGGTTTTAATTTTCTAAATTGTTTAGAATAGAATTACATGTGTAATGTACAAAGAAGATGGAGATGGAACCAAGGAGCAACCATGGAGGCTCATCAAGAGTTGAAGACCTCCCAAGGAATGCATCAAGGAGTTGATCACATCCCTTAGGAATTTGACCATATATTTTCCTTAAGGCTCGAGGAAAATATCTTAGTAAAGTCCATAATCATCCACGGTTTATTATGCATGTTTTTATTTTATATGTCGATATATTTTAATTACATGCTATGATGAGACTATATATTGTATAATTAAAATAAAATCCCTCAAATAAAATATTAAGTCACTAGCCTTCCATTATTGTAGTAAAAATCATAGTTCTTGCTAAGTGTTGACACGTTGGCCTCCGTCAAGGTCACCTTACCTAGAGCATGTTTTTTACTATGAGATATGATCTCCAAATAATGGGTCTGACTTAACAAAAATGCTTAACTTGTTGGTCTCCATCAAGGCTATGGTGTTTTTGAGGCGATATTAAGTCAATATATATAAGTTGCCTTCCATTATTATAGCAAAAACGAAGAGTTCCTATTAAGTGTTGACACGTTGGCCTCCGTCAAGGTCACCTTACTCGGAATATGTTCTTGCTATGAGATGTGATCTCTGAATAATGGGTATGACTTAACAAAAATACATAACGAGTTTGGCCTCCGTCAATGTTATGATATTTTTGAGGCAATGTTGGGAAACAAATAAGATGTGAATATCAAGAGTTGATACCCAACTATCTAGGAGTCACAAGAGTTGTGATTGATAAAAGTTATCTACCTAATCGAAGTTACCTTTGGGGCATTGGCCTCCGTCAAACCCAAAGTTAATTAGATGGGATCCTAGCCCACTAGGAATCTCCAACGGATTCCCGAATCAATAGATTGAGGGTTATTGATTTGAAGTAAAATAGTGGGAGCAAACCAAATAAATTCGAAGCCCACATTTTTGGTTTGCAATTATAACATGAAACAAATACTTGTACTATCTTTTCACTTGTTGTAGAATACATGTACACATGAACACACTTATCACCCTATATCTCCATACATATACGATTTTCTTGGACTAGTGTAAGACTTGAGAATAGTTCTTAAGCACAATTGGCTATGTCCTTGATACCCACTTCCACTTGTCCTATAGTGACAATTATAGTTAGGAAATAATGTGCATACAAGATGCATAAAAGATGATAATGATATTGCTACTTATATCATAATGTCATCTATAATTCCTAAGCTATAAAAGTAGCACAAATTGATAGATCTTTTTGTCTGTGATTGTGCATCTCAAAGAGTTGTTGATACACAATCTAGGACCATTAGATATGAGATATCTAAAGAGTAGTCTATCAAGGAAGAAAGGGGCACTTTATTGCTTGTCAAGGGGAAATCCTAGCGTGGTCTTGAGAAGACCCAAGTAGCTATGACAAAGCTTAAAGGTGTGATCAAAATGGACAAGTCTAAGGGCACATGTTTCCAATTCTATTGGAAAGGGAATTGTAAGGCTCGTTTCAATACTAAGAAGTTAAAGAGGCTTAGTGAAGCTTCTACTTCTAAGTATGTTTATATTTGAGATAAATTCATCTACTAATTAAGACCATTGGGTATAAGATACTGGATATAGATCCCATATTTGCAAAAATGTGCAAGGTCTTAAAGCATGGTAGATAATAAGGAAAGAGAAAGTCAAACTACGTGTGATGAATGGAGCAAGAGTTGCTACACTAGCTGTAGAGACTTATACACTCTTTACCAACTGGGCTTGTTCTAGAATTTAAAACATTGTTATTATGTTGTGATACTTACAAAAGAACATGAAATCAATTCACATTAAATGTGAAAAGATTTACCATTACAAAAGAGAATATATACTGTTCTTTTACGTAATGGTGTTCTTTGTGGTATTAGATCACTAAAACAACGTTTTACAAATCCTAGACCTTGATAAGTCCATTCTCAAACATAGACAAAAACTCTATATTTTGAAACAACTATCCTTCTGGCATTATAGACTTGGTCATGTGAATGAGAAACGCACTTCCAAATCACATAATAGTTGTGTACTTGGACTCATTCAATTATGAATCGTTTGAGACATGTGATTCTCATTTACTTTGAAAGATGACCAAAACACCTTTTATTTGAAAAAGGTGAATGTGCTAGTGATCCTCATAGAACTTTAACATATAGATGTTTTTGGCCCAATGTCGATCCATGCTAGAGGTTGTTTATCATACTTCATCACTTTCATGGATGATCATATGGGATATGATTATGTGTATCATATGATACACGCATCCATGGCCTTTGAAGTGTTCAAAGTCATTAGCATTGAAGTAAGAAAAACAAGTTGACAAGAGTATTAAAACACTAAAGATTTGATCTATGTGGCTAATACTCAATGTCAAGTGTTTCAAAATAATTAAAGAAGAATGTGATTCTTTCTCAATGTCTCCACTTGAACACACCATTGTTGATGATGTGTGAAAGAGGAGAAGTTGTACCCTATGAGATATGGTGCAAACCATGATGAGCCATACTACAATTCCTAACCTCATTTTAGGGGTTCTTGTCTTAGACGCCAACTTCCTATACACTCAACCATGTTCCGACGAATGTCTATTTGTGGGGTATCCTTGTGAAAACAATAGATACCACTTCTATAATTCCCTTGAGAAAAATATTTGTCTCAAGAAATGTCTTTTTCTAGAATAATAGTTTATTCTTAAAAGAGACAGTGGGAGCAAGATAGAACTTGAAAGGTTCAAGAACCATGAATTGACAAAGATCAATAGTTGGAACTAGAGCTTACTGCCACATGTTGATGAGGCGCAACGGAAGCTCAAAGTGCACAAAATCTTCAAAAGACTGGTAGAGTGCGTTATACTCTTGAGAAATATAGATTTCTCACACATGAGAGATATAGATTTCTCATTAGAAAGAGCAATAATGTATTAGTCATATATGATGACAAACCTACCAGTCACGAAGAGGCTTTGTCTAATGTAGACTCCTTGACGTGGCAAGATGCCATAAAATCCAAAATGGATTCCATGTACAAGAACAAGGTGTAGACCTTGCTCAAGTCACCTAATCGGATAAAACCCATAGGGTGCAAGTAGGTCTTTATGAGAAAGACTGACATGGATGGTAACGTAGTTGCCTATAAAGCAAGATTAATGGGAAAAGGATTCAATTCAAAGGCTTGGCTTTGAAAGAAACTATTTCACCATTGACCATGCTTAAATCCATTTAAGATTTTACTTGCAATAGCTGCCTTTATGGCTATGACAAATGGATATGAAGACTTCATCCCTTAACGGGAATTAAAAGGTATGTATATGACACATCCCTTGGGCCTTCACTACCATTGATAGTCATTAGGTAAGCAAGCTTCAAGGGTCCATTAGTGGACTCTTGCAAGTGTCAAGGTGTTGGAGCATTTGTTTTGATAAGATAATCAAAGAGTTTGATTTTCTCGAAAACAAAGACAAGTTTTGTGTAAATGTAAAGTTGAGTGGGAGCGTTGTCATTTTCTGGATACTATATGTGGATGACATATCGTTGATGGAAACAACATACTTTAAAGGTAAAGATATGGTTGTCCAAGAATTTTTACTAAAGGAGAGGCAATCTCTATTCTGGGAATTAAGATCTATATAGATAGATCCAAGAGGTTGCTTGGTCTCACTAGATCCAAGTACATAGGCTAGATGCTAAAGGGTTTAGCATAGTGCAATCGAAGAAGGGGTTTTACCTATGTGATAGGAGATTACTCTTTCGAGAGACATGTGTCTTTGACACTTGTTGAGATTGATAGCATTAATAGATCCCGTATGCTTTTGCAATGGATTCTATTTGTATGCTATCCTATGTACGAGACCCGATGTCTCCTGGCTTTAAGTGTTACGAAGCAATTCTAGTGAGTGTCACTAGATGGTTATCAAAGAATATTCTTAAGTACTCGAGAAGCACTAAAAGACTATTCTTGACTATGGAGATTACACTTAGGAAGTGTGTGGATTTAAAGATACAAACTTTTAATCCAATAGGGATGATAAGTAAATCATGAGATGAATTGGTGTTCACGTTGAACTGTAGTGGATAAAAGCGTTTTATGATAGACACTACAACATATTCTACAACAAAGGCGAGTACATGGTAGCTTTAGAAGTTACTATGGATCAAGGGATTCTTTGTTGGACAAAGAATAGTTCCTTCCATTGTTTTATGAAACAATTGTGCCATCGCTTAATCAAGGAACTAAAGTCTCATCCATGATCCTAAAGTGTAGGTTCGTGCCACCATCTATTTGTGGAAATAGTTTGGTACAAATGATGAAAAGATAGAGGAAGTTCCCACAATGTAAATGTCACTAATCCTTTCACCATGGCCTTGTCCTAGAATAGGCATGATAGTCATGCTCATGGCCTAAAACCTATAGGTGATTGGTTTTAGTGCAAGTGGGAGTTTGTTAGTGTATGCCCTAAAACCAAGTTGGTTTTTGGGATTTTTATTACGCTTATTTCGTGTTATACTTATATATGTGGCATTTTCTTTGTCATTTAATACTTGTTATTAATATTACTTGTTTATTTGATAAAGTCCATAGAATATTAACTGTGTATAAGAGATTGTAAGAGTTACAATGATGAGACTCTTATTACACATTAAGTTATATTCTTAAATATCCCTAGTCGTAGTATTAATGAGATTGGACATCATTAATATGGGAAGACTAGCACATACTTTGCCTCTACTTATGGTAAGTAGTAGTTGATCTCGTCAACTATGGCGTGTGACACCTAAGCTGGTATGTGGATGCTTGTTAGAGAACAAGTTCATTGGATTGATCCGCCAAGAGTTACTATTCATAGTGCTAATGAATTATACTCTTAATGGCAATGGTGTAAGTGATCCTTAGACTTGAGATTACCATGGTATCTTGAGTGTGGATTGCTATGCTTTGACTCTATTGCTCGGTGCTCGTAAAAGAGTAGCCCATACGGTAGAGATTGGGTATAGTATGAAGCATGGAAGGATAGTGAGTAATCGATATAGGATTCACCACTCCTTATTATAGGAGAGTATATCCCGGATTGGCCACTTGTTGAAATATGACTTAAAGAATCTTTTGCGCAAAAGTGAAAGTATGACTTGAAAGAGTTTCAAGGTTATACTTTTATGGAAAGTTATATTTCGGGAACAAGAAATCATTAATTAGTCATTTAAAGAGTGCGCACTACACTCTTAGACTAATTGGGATATAGTGTGGTGAAAGGATATTAATTACACGGTAACATTGTCATTGATAGGTGTAGTCTACCATATGACTTTCCTATTCACTTGGGTGGTCATGATGCATTGCTAGACGCCACTCATGATCTATAAGTGCAAATTAATTAATTAGTGAATTAATGATAAATTAAAGTGTTAATTTATCTGGCTCTTAATTAATTAATTAATGAGTTATAATTTGTACTTATTGCCAACGTGAATGGAACCTAATGGGTCACACACAATAAGAACATGGTCTTTGGGTTAAATTGTTATTAAGATAAGTATAAGATACTTATGGGGTTAATTTATGTGATAAATTAACTTAAAGGACTTAATTATAAATATTCTAAGTCTTGATGGAAATTAGTTTCCTAAAAGGAATTAAGAAGCTATTTGGTTTCCTTTTGGAATTGGTTTCCTAAAGGAATAGGATTAGCTTAAGGTAAGCTTCCTAAACCTTCTTGGTTTCCAATTGCTCTTGTTTCCTTAAAGACTAGGATACTACATCTATAAATAAGTCCATGCCTTGACTCTTGAAGATTGATGAAACATAACACAAAATTTAGAGAGAGAAAAATTGAGAGCTTGGTGGCGTTTTTCTCTCCAAGAAAAACGCCACACCTCCTTCCCTAATTGTTAGGGTTTCAACTTCTTTCTTCTTCTTGTGTTCTTCATGAATCATTCAAGGGAGCTAGCACTCAAAAGGCAAGGCAAGCAAGCCCAAAGGTTCCTAAAGATCATGTTCGTGTGGATACCGTTGGAGGCTCTGACACTTGGAGGGCTTTTCATGGTAGATCAACACCTTCATCGAATAGGATCTTGCCCTTTGAAGCATAGAAACCTTCTATGCTTGAGGTATTTGTGCTAAACACCCTTTAATCGTATAGATTACATCAAAGAGATCCATGGCTAAGGTAATAAATTTTTAAATTTTTCCGCTGCGTTACTCCCCTTATTACCTTACATTAAGGATAATATCTTTGGATTAAATTGTTATTAATATAAGTATGAGATATTTGTGAGATTAATTTGTAAAATAAATTAATCACAGGGACTTATGTGCAATTGATTTAAAACTTGGGATATAGGTTTCCAGTTTCCATATGGATATGGAACTGCTTATTCTTGTATTCTAAGATAAGCTTCTAATTATCTATTGGATTTTGATTCACCAATTTTCAAAAGATTATGATTAATTAACTATAAGTACCTTAACCTTGACTTTTGAGCAAAAGATACCAAGCACAATTACAATCAAAGAGTTGTGTGAGGAAAATAGGAAGAGAAAAATTAGAACATGTCTTCTTTCTATGTCTCTCTCTCCCTCCCCTCCTCTTCCAGCTCACGGCTAATCCCTAAAAGTTAGGGCTTTGGTCTTCTTCCTTTTTCTTTTTGTTTTGTCAAAACATTTAAGGGAGCTAACACTCAAAAGAAAAGGCTAAGTAAGCTAAAAAGATCTTGTTTGTGTAGATCGCTATTGGAGGCTCTGCATTTCGAGAGCTTTGATTGCAGGAACAACAACAACGCCATGTCACCTTACCATCCAACTGGATGAACTCTTGAACTATTCCATATCACTGTTTACTAACTTTGTCAGTCAAGAGCCAGGTCACTACTTGAGATTGAATTTCTTTTGGCACTTCCATTACCTAGAACATTTTTTGCAATTTAACCTAATCATGATTGCCTTATCTGAATCCATTCTTACTTCAAAGATATGAATATTTACCTCAAAAAATTACATGTAATGTTGTTTTATAGTGAAAGTAGGAGTCGCTTGAAAAGCTTGGCTATCTTGATCCATACTATGAGCAATCCAATCCGTAAGGTCTGCATCTAAAATGTGGTCACATAAAGACCTTTATCATCTTTATATCCTGTTGATGAATAGCATCAAAAGTTTTACCTATTGAAATTTCTAATTAGTTATATTTCAATCATTCTTCTTGTGGAATGATCCATTTGACTCTTGGATAAATAAAATCTTTAATTAATTAAGCTTTAGTTTTCATCAAAATTGTGTAGTACTTCAATTCTAGTCACACATTCCATTTTGCATTCTTATTCAAAGTAATGTTAACCAGTCTTTTATTCTTTAATATCCTAATGCATAACAATAACAACCAAACTACTAAGAGATGGCATAATTCAAGCATCTATTAGTAATAAATATCACCCATACGACTAATTTTGCTTCACAAAACTAATCCTAGTCTTCAAGGCTATTAATCAAATATATTCATTAAACTTTCAATTTCAACAAAAAGTACACTTTAAAAAAAAATCTAAACCTATAAGCAAGGAACTTGTCCAATAAATCCACCATATGTACAATTACTACAAAATGTGCATCACCTACAAAATCTACAACCTCTAGCCAATGTCCAAGATTTTCCATCAACACTTTAAGATAAATTTGCATGTCCATCCAACAAACCCTTGTAAAACTTGAACTTGATAGATTTATGATCATCTTCGTACTCAGTAGATTCCAACAATTATAGTCTCACCATGTCATGTGTAGACACCAAATTTTGACACACTATTTATTTTCAAATATTGGGGGACCTTTTTTCTACTATTTGGAGTCAAATCTTGATTTTTTGGTAAAAATGAAGAAGTCAGCAATTTTGGAGGGCAGAATAGTAATTTTTTAATTGTAAATATTTTTTCATTAATTTTGGAGGGTTTAAATTCATTTTTTGTACTTTTATACACATTTTTAAATTTTGTGATTTTTTCGGGTTCAATTGGTATTTTCATGCATTTTCACTAGCACAGGGGCAAAATGGTAATTTCGCTATCGCGAATACCACTTTCACCCATTTTTGTGTACCAAATTTATTTTTAGGTTTTTAAGCATGTTTCTAAATTTTTCTAACTTTTTTTGGAGTGAATTTCTATTAACAAATTTATTATCTACATTTTTCTTAATTTTTTTTTCTATTTTTTGTGAGAGAATATAAATTTTGATATTTTTTAAGGGCAAGGTTGTAATTTTTGAGGCCAAGGGCGTTTTGGTCTTTTAACCATTTCTTAGAAGTTAAGACTTGTGCACTATAAATACTCCACTTGGGGAATTTAGAAAAGGGGGAGAAAATAAAAAATCTAGGAAGAGTTTTTAGTTTTTAATTTTAGTTTTTAGTTTTTCCATTTCACCAAGAACACCAAAAACACACACTTTTTTTTTCTACACACATCTTCAAGTTTTCACACACCACACCTAAAACACACACTTTTTCTACACACATCTTCAAATTCTCACCTAGAACACCTAGAACACACACTAGTACATCTTCAACCACACACCTTAGAACACCTAGAACACACACTAGTACATCTTCAACCACACACTTAGAATACCAAGAACACACACTCACATCTCTCTCACACACACTACACACACTTGCACACTACTCACTCTCTCTCACACATATTCACTAACATTCTCTCTCACACACTACACACACTAACATTCTCTCTCACACTACACTCACTACTCACTCTCTCTCACACACTACACATACTACTCACATTCTCTCACACGCTAACACATACTCACAAACGTACAATACACTTCCCTCACACAGTAAGTTCATATTCTCCCACACACAATTTCACAAATTCAGCTTCTCAATTCACACAAAATACACACAGTCCAAGAATACACACACGAACACACACACAGTCCACCCATTTTCACACACGCAGAGATGCATGTTCAAATCTAGATTCACACACCATGCATACAATCACAGATTCCATATCATTTGCACACACACACTACTCACACTCGAACATACATTCATCAAACACACACAGATTCACTCGTCCACACACAGTCACTCCAACAATACTCACACACAAACACGCACTCATCCATACGCAGTCACACAAAATCACACACTTCAAACACACATATGTTCATATGCACATTCAAACAGCTTACAAGCACAAACAACACACAATCTAGAAAACACAGGTTCACATTTGATACAATTACCACACATAATCACAAATACACCGTCCAATTTCACACACTTGCACATACCACACACACCAACTCACAGATTCCCTTTCACACACACAGTTCATAAACACACATAGCATACACCAGTCTTCACATCCCACCCTCAAACCCACCATTACCAATAACAACTCACTCAACCTCCTACCCCCTACAACCAGAAAATCACTGCCCAATCTCCATTCAATACAAATTTCTCAAGTTCCATTCAAACCAGCATAATTCTTCAACCCTGTTTCACCAATTCTTTCTTCCACACCAATGCCATACGATCACCAGTCTCACGCCTCAAAGCCATCTCAACGCCCAACACCTCTATGAACAGAAACATCACAAAGCACAAACCGATCCACCAGCCCCAATTCAAATACCAAAGATCATCGTTTGCCCCTGCAATTGCACCAACATCAGCTCTCAACTTCCCCTCCAATCGCATTCAAAATCAGAAAAGCTGCTTGCACTACTAGCCATCCCTTCAATCCCTAACCTACAAAAACAGCTCCAACCATCACCCGAGGCCTCATCAAACCGCCCCACACGCCTTCAGCAACCGGGTCACAACCAGAACCCACCAGAAATTAATGAAATCTGGACTCCGGTAACCCACAAACGTCATCCCCATTTCATCAAAAACCACCCTAGCGAGCTACTTAGCAGCTCAGTAGCAACTGAAGTTCCAACTCACCAACCTCCAATTCACATCCCAGGACCAACAGCAATCAAAGTTTCCTTACCACCAACCTTCAGTACCTCCATCCGCCTATAGTCAACCAAACGCCTCCTCTGTCAGCCAAGTTTCACCAAATCACACGCACCGTCAAGCAAAGCCAAGCAATCACCAACGATTGTCACTCGCAGCTAGCCCCAATTTAGTCCAGGGACCATGATAGTTCAAACCCAGAAGACGGCAACGCCACCCATTGCCCAGGGCATCTTTCAATCGCTTCACCGTTTATTGAACCCAAGTAAAGCTCTCATTCCATTTCTTATCATTCCTGTGTTTATTGTCTGTCAGAAATTTTGAGATTTTGATTCTTGAAAATGAACTTAGAGGTTGAGGGATGAATAATTAGAGTGGAAAGAAGCTTGGGGAGGTCCAGTTCCAGCGTTTTCTGTGAAGAAGCTGGGGAAAAGAGAGAGGGTAATTAGAGAAGTAGAAAAAGGGGTAGCTGGAGAACGGGAAGAGCAGAGAAACAGCGAGAATTGAGAGCAATAGAGAGGCAAGAGAGAGAGCAAATCGGAGAGAGGGCAGGAGATAAAGAAAAGAAAATAGGATGAGAGTAACAGGACCTAGAGAAAAAGGAAGAGAGAGGTGGAGAAGGGAAGAAGAAGAGGAAAATAGAAAAGGGCAAAAACAGGGCAAAGAGAAAACAAAAGAGAGATTGAATCGGGGAAGCAGGGGAAAGAAGATGCAAGAGAGTAGAAGGAAACCTGGAGTGGAAAAATGGAGAGAAAAAGAAATTTGGAAAGAACGATTTTGGGGATTTTATTTTCTTTTGGGTTAATTTGTTTTCAATTATTTAGTTTTAGATGATCAATTTTGTTTTAGTTTTGTTTAACTTAATATTTGGCCTAATGATTAGATTAATTTAGTTAATCAGTTCAATTTCAATTTAGTTATGTATTTTAATCCTGTTGGTTATTGTGTCATAAAATAAATATTTACATTTCAGCCCCGGAATGTTTTGAGTAGTGTTCATATGCCCCGTAACATATTTTGTTTTATGCAAATAGATCCTTAATAAATCAAAGATTTCCCCTTTAGGTTTATTATCTTTCAATTAAGTCCTTGGTTAGTTGCAATTTCACCTCCCTACATGCTGAAATTTATTGCTTTGCCTCTCCCAACTTGCTGTAATTTGCATCTTAACCCCTCAATTTGCGTTAATTACATTTTTTGCCCTTAGACCTGTGTAGAAATTTTTTTATTTTTTTAATTTTATTTTTGTTCCAATTAGTTTAAATTTACTATTTGACCCTAATTTACTCTATTTTTATTTTATTTATTTTATTTTCTTTTTTCTTTCCTTCTAACTTGTTATAATTTACATTCTTCTTATATGTTAGTATTTCGTATTTTACTCTTTGTTTTATCAAATAGTTGTCCCTTTAACTTGTGTGTTCGTTTTTAAGCTTTTGTACCGGTCTTCAAAAAGGTATTTTCATTACCTTTTAATTGCTTCTTTATGTGCTCCAACGTGCTCTAACGTGATATTTTATGCATTTTTTTTGTACGTTTCTTATTTTATGCACTTTTTTGCGTATTCATTTATTTTTGTGTTATTTAATTTAAATTTTATTATTTTGACGAAAAATGTAATATTTTTGTATTTAGCTAGTCAATGTAATAGTTTGATTATTTTTCTCATGTTTTAGCAAAAATTGTGTAATTAGATAGAAAGTGTAATAGATAGGGTATTTTAATTTCCCCCACTAAGTTGTAAATTAAGCCCCCTGGTGTAATAGTTAGGGTTTATTTGCTTTTGCGTGCTTACGTGTTTATTTCTTTTACCACTTTCCTTAGGATTTTTGCATTTAGATATTATGCTTATGTGTTATGTGCTCCTATGTGATCTTGTATGTTTTTATATGTTTAATTTACTTTTAATTCCCGCTTTAATATTTAATTTATGATTTATGGTATTTCGTCACCACACTAGTCCAACGCTAGTTGTGGCTTCATTCTTTTCCCGTTAGTCCAACGCTAGTGAGATTTTTAGAATGGGCTAGCCCAACGCTAGACTCTTAGGACATTTTAGTGATTAGGTGCATTCGTGTGCATTTCTCATTTCACACACTTTTAGTTTTCTTTCTATTCGGCATGATTTTATTATTACTATTATTATTAGTATTATTATTTTGACACATTTTTAAAATGCATGACATTCAGGTTGCATTTCACTTAGACTTTAGGACATTTGTGTGATTCGACTAGAAATAGTCGCTTACTCACGTGGAAAGCTGTGGAATACATGCCGTTCCCCCCTCCGTGAATAGAAATATTCAGTCATGAGATACTAGTCCCCCGTACCCGTCATGTTGCATACCCCTTTTCTTTCTTCACTTAATATATTATTATTATTTTCTTTTCTTTTTTTGCATTTCATTTTGCATAGACTCGTGACTTCCTCGAGGTCTCGACTCGAGTTTCACAATTAATGCGATAATTCCGACCAAACCTTGACGGGACATTCCGACCCTCTCGATACCCACATTTAGACTTAGGATTTGCATTCATTTAGATACATCCAAACGCGATAGAATCTAGGGTTAATTTAGAAAAATTTGATTAAACCTCGCAACTAGTCTCGGCTAGGTTGAAAGGGTGCCTTAGGCGTAAGCCTTTGCCTTCCCTTTCTTCAACTCCCGAACCTTTTTCTCTCAATTTTTTTTGTAGACCGGAGTCGGAAAAGGGTTTTAAATAATTTTTCTAAAATTTTACTTTTGTCTTGTTTAAATGATTTTTCGGGTGACTTGGTACACCCTGACTCAGTACCAAGTGGCGACTCCATTTTCAAATAAAACCCTTTTTTCAAAAAATTATTTGGCCAAATCTGTCGCACTTTTAGTCCCGGCCTTGTTTTCTTTTAAAATACCATTTTTCTTAAAATACACTTTTTTCTACTAAAAATTTGATTTTTCACACACATGCACGGTTTTTCTAAAATCTTTATTTTTGAAAGGGTCATCGAGACCAGACCGTCTTTTCGGACGCGACAATCAGCGACCCCATTAGCACCACCTTTTTACCAACGATTTTTTGGGCGCGACATCGTGGTATGCCAACTTGTACATAACATGACATCCATCATGGAGATTAGCCATACAATCCTTCACTTTTTTTTGGGTTGCCACATTCAACAACCTAAATCCTACACCAACAAATCTTTCTCCACAACTAAATCTTTGGCGTCCTAAACCTCTTGCTTTATTTTCTAAATTCTGTCACACAACTGAGCATTTAAGCTCATTTCTTCTTCCACATTTTGTTGCACCATGGCCCTTTCCCTAGCCAACTAGCTCCAAAAGTCTTCCAACATCTGTAATCTTGGCTCTTTACAAGCCTTCTAGGCATAAAATTTCATTAGTCTTCTACCTTGATATTCTACACTAAGGTGGCAATAATAAAAAACCTGATTCCTTAATCTTGCCATAATTTTTAAATAATGCCTAAGTTAATAAGTCAACACTCATCATACTAAACACAAAGAACTAGACCAAAACATTGTAAACTTCAAAGACTAAACATACAATTATATGTCCACAACAACCATCACAAATCATTCATCATGTGTATGATTTATATACACATTGCTAACAAGCATTCAAAGTCACCATACAAACATAGTTTGCATACAATGATAAAGTTGTCTATATGTATCATTTACTTGCACGTTATCTAAATATTTCACTAAAAATATTCTTTCTAGTTCTTACATGTCCATAAGAATAACTCTATCAATTAGGTACCTGATCTTTGTGAGGTTAGGTTATATCAAAATATAGGCAAAATTCACACAAACAAGTAATTAAATGTATAACCTAATACCCCTTTTCGCAAGTGCATGGGTCAATTATAGTAGGGAAAGTATTAGAGTCAATCCCACGAGAAAACAAGATTTAGTGAGTACCAAAGCTACTAACTTGCACTATTATCTAGACAAATTATCAAACATGTAGTGTGCAAGGCCAAGAAAATTCATATACTTGAAGTAAAACAAATGGAAGAAATTCACAAATACAAGTAAGAGGGTTTAGAATCCACTAATTGTCACTAATATGATTAAATGAACTAACACCTTGCTATGTCAATCTTGTCTTGCTTAGGATTGTAACTCCATATAAAATCAAGACTTTTTTCACAATGAATTGACTAGAGTTCAATTATGCTCATGATGAACTCTTGTGAAATACATGAATTGTGGTATTAAACAACCTCAATCCACCTACTTGTACAACTATTTGCATCTGTGTACAACATAAGTTTCATCTACCATTTTCTAATGTTATAAGCATTTCTTATTGTCAAATAACATCTAAATGAATTGCAATAGTTGATCAAGCTACTACAAATGTTAAACCTTGATAGATGAACAAGCAAATACAAGTTATAGCAAGTATAATAACATTCAAATCATATAATTAGCTTCATCTAACCCTAGACATGTTTTAGTTAAACATAGCTTATATGAATAACATATAATAGAAACAACTCATAAACAAGTAAGAAATTAAAGAACTAAGGTAAGAATTGCTCATTTGTTGGTAGAACATGGCTCCAAAGCTCCATTTCTCATTGATATGAATTGATACACTTGAATCCTCCAAAAATTTTCTTACAAGTAATGAACTTTCTTCTAAACTACAAAGAAAACTACTACTATATGCTACTTGAGAGTGCTTCTCCCTTCAAGACTTCTTCTAAATGTCTTGCAAGAGCTCCCCATTTATAGACAAATTCACCCTAATCATCTAGACAACTTGCATGACAATTTGCAAGAAAAGTTGTCTTGAAATCACAAAAAGATTTCCATTGAATTTTGCAATGTTTTCTTGGGTAGTGAAGGTGCAAGGAATCTTTAAAAATTCATCAAAAGGGGCTGGAAGATAAGCTGCAAGTTGGAACCATCACTTTCTGGCCGACATTCATGATCCGCAGGTAGATACATAGGCAATTCGTTTGTGGATCGTGATCCACGTATTGCTCCCAGAAAAAGGCAAAATCAGATTTTCCTCAAAACATTAAAGTTGTAGCCCTTTGAATTTGATTTCCAAAACCATAAGAATTAGGTCATTTAGAGTTCTGGATGAAAGCATATGGCCAAAATACTGAGATATGGTTAGAAGAGCTTTGTTCTTCAGTAATTTGGATTTTTGGCTATGAAGATGTGAGAACTGGTTTTTTATGTCTCCTAATATTTGTAGAGTATCCTCTTAGCTTTAAAATTCCACAAGAATTATCTCAATCCAACATTTTTAGCTCAATTTATTACCAAAATACATAAATGTGTTATTGTTACCGATGCCTAGTTTTCTCCAATTCTTCACTTCCATTGCTTCTTTGCACTTCTCTTTTGCTTGTTATGCCTCTTATGCCCTTGAGACTTTTTTGTGATATTGATCCTTTCATTCCATGGTAAATTTGTTGATGAGAATTTCTCAAAAGTTGAGCAAAACAATCCTCCAAGTTTGAATGTAAAAGTTGTTCTATTGAAATTCCAAATCCAATCATCCTTGAATCCACTAAGAATGTGATGATTTGTATTCCAATTGATCCAAATTATGATTGAATGTATAAAACTTGCAAGCTTGTACAAAGATTGTGCATTAAGTTGCTCAAAATATAAATTTTGCTTCAAAACCATAAAAATCGGGCAAAAACCTTAATTTTTGAGAAATTCTTCAAATGGAAAAACAATTATAAAATTGAGCCATTTTTATATTAAAAATACTTAAAGCATACTAAAAACACACTAAAAATATATATAATACTATGCTAAAATAGGCAAAATTATCACTTATCACGTACAGTTATGCAAATGCAAGCCTCAAGTCAAGAAATCACAAGATGTGTACATTCAACATGCAATTGTATTCCACAATAACCTATCATTTCTATACCAAAGATTAATGATTTTATGTCTATTATAATCCAAACATAACTTCAACAATATACACACACATGTAATATGAAGTTATAAGATCACTTACATTCTTGTGAACATTCATATGATATATACATAAAATTTTTCGCAGTTACATATGCGGGCACATCTCACATCTTCAACATGCATTCACATAACTCCACATTCACAATTGTTGTCTCTTGCTCACAAAACTACTCTTAGATATCCAGATATCAAGAATCAATTCAAGGCAACTTGCATCTAAGTTGACCATTTTAAAATGCATCCCAACTTAGGGCCCATTTGAAAAAATTGAAGTTTGAAGTCTAGATACTGAAATCTGAAATTTATGTGTTGAAAGTATTAAGTGGCTAAATTAATATAGTTATATATGTTTGATAATTGATTGAATTTAATTATCTTATCTTGTAAATAATAATTTTATCTTAAAAAGATTGAGGATAGCACATGTGTGTGAGAGAAAGAGTAAGTATATGTAACTGCATATGAGAGAGAGAGAGAGAGAAAGAGAGAGTATAAGTGTATTTGTATGTAAATATATATGTGAGAGAAAGAATGTGTATATACTGTAAATGTAAAAATATATGTACGAAAAAGAGACTACGTCCAAGTGTATGAAAGAAGAAAAAATTTATGTATATGCATGTGTGTAAGAGAGAGAAATTGCATGTGTAAGTAACAAAAAATTTTTGTAGGTAGATAAAACTACATGTACGAGAAAGTGTATATGTGTGCGAAAGAGACTTTGTGTTTGGGAGAGAAAGAGTGTATGAGTGTGTGTCAAAGAGACAAAGAGAAAGAAAGAGTGTGTGTATATATTTGTGTGAAGATATGTATATGTGTGTGATGCGTGTTTCCTTGTAGCACAATATATGGAGGCATCGAGTATCATTTTCTCAAGGACTGTGAGTATTAGAATTACTTCCACTATATATTATCTAGCTAACCAATAAGTGATAAATGAAGATGGAATCCTACTTAAAACTACTAAAAAAGCTAAATGGGAAAACAAACTAGAGTGAGAATAGAGAGAAAACAACAATATCACAAGGTGAAGTCTAGATGTGGTGTTCTCTAGTACTTCATAGATGGAATCAATTATGGATTAATTGAACAATTACCCACTAAATTGTACCCTTTAACCCCTCAATTAGGCTTAAACCTCTCTTGAAAGTAAAAACCCCTATCTCTCGGTTGATTAATAGGGATCTCTCCTCCACTAACACCCCAAGTAGATGCATGAGATACGATGGGTTAACATTTGGTTAAGCTCTTAATATAAAACTCAACCTAGGAAGAATTCATGAAATCCTATATCTAGTGATTCATTCAGATTCTCATTATTTATGAAATGATCTAGTTCATATGAGTAATTTCTCAATCAACCCATACAACAATCACAAATTGGATCAAGATGCATGCAAACCCCAAATCCAATTAAGCATGAATTTCATAAATAAACCCAAATCAAGAAAGACAATTGTATTAATCCATAATATCGATAAACAAATTCCATACTAGAGTTCACCCCATCCAAACTTCTAAGATTCTACTCCATATAGTCTAAGAAGAATACATCAATCAACAAATTAGAAACAAGCAAATAGATTGTGGTGAATCTCCTTGCAATTCCAATTGAAGATTGATGAAGAATCCTTTAGGTTGATGATGATTCAAGCCCCTCTATTGCCACTTGAGATCTTCTCTTGTTCCTCTTTTCTATCTTGCTCTCCCCATGCCCCATTTTCTCTCTTTCTCTACCAAAAAACCCTAAGAAGCAGTTCAAGGAGTGAATCATCCGCCCCAAAGAAAATCCAGGTTGCTAAATTTGGTGCAGATTCTGTTGAGAAACTGTGTAGGGTCTCTCGCGGTTTCTCAAAAAATTGGAGAAACTACGGACCAAGCCCAACGTCAAACAGTGTGCGGTTGGTTATGCGGTTTCACTTCTTTGTAATGCCGTGCGAGAGCTCCCGTGGTTCTGTCCACGTTTGGCTTTTGGATGGAAACCGTATCACCACACACACACAGTTGATCTTGCAGTTTGCTTTCTGCCTATAAACCGTGCAAGAATCCTTGCGCGTTTCATTCTACCTAATGTACAATTTTGCCTTTTTGCATCCAAATCACCCTTTCAACTTTTACTCCTCCTTGGCCATTGCCTACAAAATGATAGGGTAACTACAATTATATGGCTCACTTATGCTCAAACATAAACTTCAAGTGGCAAAATGAGTAGTAACTAGAAGATGTATGCATTGACCCAAAACACTAGTCTAAAAACCTAGAAACAAGGCTAAAAACAACCACTTAGACCCTCTAAAATATATATAAATGGACTAACATCAGTGTGTGCATGAGAATGAGAGTGAGAGTGAGAGTGAGAGTACATTTATAAAAAAGAGCATGTACGTATTAGAAGAAAAGTCTGTATATTTGGGTGTGTGTGAGAGAAAAAATATGTGTGTATATTTGAAAGTGTAAGTGCGTGTGTGCGTGTGTTAAGTGCGTACAAATGTGTGAGATTATGTGTGTGTGTGTGTGTGAGAGAGAAAGAACATATGTCTATGTGTGTGAGAGTGAGCATTTGTCTGTGGGAGAGAGAGAGAGCATATGTCTATGTGTGTGTGAGAGAAACAGCATATTACATGTTTTAGCAAAGTAAGTGAAAATTTTTATCGAAAAGTCAATACACATTAAGCAGTGCTTAATGCATCAAGAGATAATATTATCAAACATATTGAATTCAAAAAGCTCTTAATTCATTAATTTTTAACATTAAGTTGACTTATTAAGTACCCTCTTAATTTCAAATTCCTACTCGACATATCCTACAAAACCCTACAAAAATGTACCATCACTCCAAACCCAAGATTCAAACTAGGCTCTAAGATTACTATCCTTGAAAATGATTTTGCCCCATAGAATCACATTTATAATGGAGTATGGCTTCATAAGCAATCAAGCTCAAGAGTAAAACGATAGCTGTCGGTCGCATATAGTCACGAGACAAGGTTTGGTTTTCTCTAGGGATTACTCGGTACTATATAATAAGAAGATGGAAAAGGGAAACGGAAAAAGATAAATTGAACAAACAGCTTTACCCCTACACTTTTGTTTTCAGAAAGGTAAAACTACTTAATTAAGGAGAAGTGATTAATTTGATTTTGAAATTGAATAGGAATAGGTAATACAAGTTTAAAAGGATATAGATTCTATAAAAATAAGTCAAATTTTGGATAAGGAAAAAAAAAGCAACAGAACAAGAAAAAAGAAACGGAAAAGAAAGAAAAAAAACTCCTACACTTGTATTTTATAAAAGGACAAATCGATTTAATTAAGAAAAAGTGATTAAGTTCAGTCTTGAATACTAAATTCGAAAGGAAACAAATTTTATAATAATAAGGAAAATTTTGATTAAGTAAAGGAAAAATCCATAGAATAAGGAGAAGGAAGTGGAAAATGGTGAAAAGAAACTTGTATAAACAGTTTTGGCCTATACACTTATATTACAGAAGGTAAATCGACTTAATTAAGGAATAATTAAGTTTTTTTTTTTAGTTGGCAAAACCTATTCATAAGTGTGGGATGCTAGCTCAAATTTTATTAACATCAGAAAATGAATATATAAACAAATTACATCAATCTAACGTAAGGCATTTGCCTACTATCTAATAATATCAAACCTAAAATTTGCGTAGAAAGCTCATTTAAAACAAAATGTTGATTGGTGATTAAGTCAGTCATGGATAGGTTAGCACATGTCAAATTTAAACCCTAGAAGTTTAAAAGGAAATAAATCCAATAAAAATATGTCAAATTTGGGTGTGGGAAAAAAAATTCTGAATGCCAAACGCATATACCTAGCCGCGGTGGATAGGTTAGCACGTCAGTGTTACATGTTTCAGCCTATGACTACCATCCTGTGTAATTTATACCACTTTACAGAGTTGTATTTCTCAATAGAGTTGTATTTCTCAAAATCACTTTCGATACATAAGTTGGGGCATAAGGATTTTAGGTACATGACCAAAATATATGGAGGAAAGATAATAGAGAGAAATGAAATTCAAACCAAACAAATATTTGAGCCATTTTCCTAATAGCAGATTGATATCCTTATAATTTTGTTAACCATGTGCAGTCAACAAAAATCAGGAAGTTTGAACATTTATACCGGGTTACTTCGGAAAACAGAATATTAGCTCTAGATCCGTTTCCATGCATGTGCATGTATCATTAATTTAAATAAAAACTGAAAATTGTTGCCGAAAAAGAAAATTAGACGTATTCAAGGCCGTTGATGTTATATTTTATTTTTGAAATAAAAAATCTTTAGATTTAGTTATTGTCCAAAGTAAAACATAATTTGTCACGGTATTTAATTGTAAGCTGTCACTGAAAATTAGTTTAGAGTTTTTCTGTAACGGCCCATTGCATGATTTGCTTACTCTAAAGCTTTCTCTTAATCAACTTATATTGAAAACAAGAGTTTAGTAGGGACTTTAATTAAGTGTTTATTTTAATGGAAAGTGACAATGAATGCATTTAGATATTTAATTTAGTAATTTATTTATTCGACAGTTATCATAATTACAGTTTTTTTTTTCTCATGTACGACAAAATGACAACATGAAGGAGCTAAAGAACAGCATTCAGATAAAAAAATAATGATTACAATCAAGGAGTTAAAGGAAAAAAAAAAAAGAAATTGTTCCTGAGATTACTCTTTGCTATTCATACTCATTAGTGATTTCTACTCTTTCATGTGTTCTGAAATTTGAATTATTTAATCTATGTTATTTCTATTCAAATCTCGTTGTCAATTTCTATCTTTCAATGCAAGGATGTACCATCTATAATCCCAATTTACAAATACATATTCATAAACACAAGAATTTTTAAATTATTGCTGTAGCATTTTTAGATTCAAAAGAAGTCTTTAAAGTTTTTTTAGAAATATATTTCTAAAATACATGTCCATACAAACAGAGTTACTTACTTTAATGTGTAATTTTGATATCAAAATTCATCTTTAAAATTCCACTGCAACGCAATGCATTGCTCTGGGTTTCATCTGGTTGATTATTTATTTAAGCCTCGGATACAAACAAAATGGGCTGGTTTCGGTTTGCACTCTTTATTGGTAAATGGTCCATTTATGAGGTGAGGTGACAACTGAAGCATTGACAGATACAGACATAAAATAGCCTGGATGTCTGGGGGCAGGTGATATTAACGTTGGAAGAATACTTAAGGCATTAGACAGACAGAGAAATAAAATAGCCTGGATCTGGCATTGAAAGACACACCTGGAGTCACTCATTAAATGCCTCCATTTTAGCTGAACAGCTGTGAATATCTCTTGCCGCTGATTTTCATTTATTTTATTGAATTCTCATAATAAAGAACAAGAGGGAGGGATCGGCAGCATTTATTCAATTTTAATGTGACCGAAGCGGTTCCTTCCTTCTTAGGAAGAACCCAGATTTAGAAGCCCACACATGGGAGCGATCCCATTGTTATAAACTGCCTCTAAGCTCATCAAATCTTCAAGAACATAAAAGAAGCAATTCTGGGCTTGAATTGAAACTTTACTTTGCTTTAATCAGGAAAAAGGAGAAATTTTTAATTTGCAACCTTGACGAGTTCCATTTTTGACAGGTAACCTAGCTGCAAATAAACCATGAAAAGGTAATCGTTGCAAGATACAAGAAAAACTCATAACGGCCTTCTTGACTGTTATTATTTTCAACCTACATAAGTTGTCCCATATTTATTAGTTCAAATCTTCTGTTTAATAGTTTCTAGTTTACAACGATGTTCAACTATAAAATTACGTTTTATTAATGTAAAATTATACTAAAGTATACAATATAATTTTGTATTAAACACAACTAATTGCTAAAATTAACAGAGGATTTAATTCGCGTATTTATTTAGCCAACACTAATAACACGCGCCTAAGTGCGTGTGACTTCTACAAAATAAGAATGCCCGGATATTTTGACAATATAAACAATCCTTGAAACAATAACAGAAGATGTCGAATTTGAATGCAATTAATCGAGACAGGATATAGAAAACAGATATGAGTTTTAAATAGCAGATTCAGGTTTACTGGATTCAAAATAATGGAGTAATATGTTGTTCATGGGTATAAGCAGCGAATTGGATGTGTAGAAATGTTTTAAGTGGATGTGCGAGCAAATGACACTAAACTCCATCGAGTAATATCGGACCCCATGAATAGTGGAGGATTTTTTTTTTGAAAGCAACACGCAGCTAACCAAAATCCGTCTTTTAACTATCCCCAAAAGTAGGAAGGTGGTTTGTGCTTTTATATATAGTGTAGAACATACTGGAACTCGGACCCCAACAAAAACAAGCACCACAAAAAACCCCCCAAACACAAAAATGGATTACTTTTTCGAAGATGTTGGTTGGGTCATAGCTTGTTATTTTATCAATCATTCAGGAAAGCAAGCACAATCTTTAGCAAGTCTTCAAAAAATGACTTGACTTTGAGAAAGTTGGTGATCGTTACCGCTTAATGTAAGAGGTGATGGCAGTTGGCAACTGCGTAATTCTCTTTGTGGGTAGTTGAATATTCAATGGGTGTCTCAGTCTCCCCTGGACCCCTGCTGCATTAATATATCCATGAATCGTTGCCAGAAGTTAGAAAGATATGAGCTGAAGAAGACAGCGACAATCCTTAAAAGGTAAGTAGTTCGACCGGTACTATGCGTACCACATCGGTATTAAATAATGCAAGAACCACAGATACTATACAACGTACAAAAAGGAACTGTGCAAGATATTGTTATTTTTGGAAAAATTTTACAATATGTACTTAACTTTGAATTGATAATGAGCTAACATAATTGAAAATAAATTTTCCCTTCATTCATCAAATTGTGAATTTTTAAGTGATAGAATTATTTTTAATTTTTAATATTTTCTTTCATTTTTGAAGGCCTAAGCAAGAATATCCTGACGAAAAGAGCCGTTTTTTTACGCTTTTTGGAAGGTCTCTCCATGCTCAATTGAATCTCTACTTCAAAGGAGAGAGAAAGAAAATATTATGATGTAATAAATAGGCATATAAACCTAAAGAGGAGGTATTTATTCACCTACCATTTATAGGCGTTGGACCTCTGGTATATCTTACTTTGCGAAAACTTCATGAAACTTTAATAAGAAATGTCCTTACACTTGTCATATTCCTACTGGTCAGGTCCATTCCTCGCATCAACAGTTTTGGTGTCTATAGCATTTTAAGACAACAGTACGTTACAAATTCCACTCGGACAAGGTGACGTTATTAATTTAAGGAAACGAAAATGAAATGATGAGATTGAGTTAGTTAGACTAAATTTGAAAAGTGAAGAGTGATTACACCACACTTCAATAAATTTACGTCATGATTCAATAGAGTTACATATTATAAGTAGACCTGGTAATGGTAAAATCCCCACTTGCGAGAGGCCTGGATCCAGCATTTTAAGTTCCAGTTGTCATTAATACTGTTAGAAATCTTTACCCTATATCATGGACAAGATTAAAAGGTAATTGCCTGTTGGAATTCCCGTCCGGCGAATTGATATTACTTAAGCATGTATTAACTTCTAAATTCTCTTGCTTTTGTCATTGCGCAGTCTGAAAAAGAGTTTGCAGATCTCTCTAACTGACTATATAGATCATTTTTACTAGTCCTTCTGTATTTATCATTTATGAAGAATTATTTCCTACATGTATTAACTTTATTAAAATTTTAGACTTCTCTGTTGTAAATATCGTTGAAAATTTTAATATCATCACTTACTGTTTTGAAAACTTAATATGATATCTTGGTAGCAAAAGGTATCTCCAAAAAAAAAAAAAAAGTACGTAACATGGGAAGGATTGGAAGTAAAGAATATTAAATAACTTTAATAAAACTCATTTGCAGCGTAACGATGTATGCTCAATTTCTCAAACTTCATTTTATTCATTATAAACGCAAAAGTGTAAGGCTGATTAGTGACCTTATAAAAAAAGTCATACAATGAATGACCGACAGCTAGAATTAGATCAAAGCATTTTTTCTTCAGCGAATTACAGGATCCAGAATCCGAATGAGTCGGAAGCTATTAATCTTTGGGAGAAAATTTCGTCAGGCTTCAAATTGACTTCCTAGCATTTAATTTAGACGTCAGACTTGGTGGTTGTTTAGTAGCAGCTATTCTAACAAAGGGACTTTAAAAAAGTTTAGTTATGGAAGTCCAAATATTTATTCTTCAACGGGTTTCGGTAACCAGAAAACGATTGCTCAACAGATAATTGAATGTGTAATCTGTACAGAAATAACCAAAATTAACAAAATTTTGCACTAAGAAAATTTTCTGTTTTTAGATTTACTGCGCAAGTAAAAAACGAACAAGAAAAACATGGCCATCAACCAAGGTTGACTAGTTATTTGTTAATTAACGTTCTAATACAGGCCTATTGCTCACTTTTGGTGTTAACACTGCTGAATGTAACCCCCACCCCCCTTCTCTCTTCCCTCATTTTTTTTTTCCTGAAATAATGCTTTTCTTTTCTTTTTTTTTTAATACACACGATAGATTCTTTCATTTTCCTCAACTGATCGGAAAGCACTAAGCAACGGTTGGCTTCTCTATCCTCATTAAGTTTGAGAAAAACAATTTTAGAATACAATACAATTACGACCAATAGATGACTTAAACTAATTTTGAAGCATGAACATGTTCGAATGAGATTAAAGAAGTGGTGGCTTGTTTCTTCTTTGAATGATTTATCATTGTTCTTGGTTCAATGTGCTCCAATTCTAACTCTTTGGCATTTGTGGAAGGCAAGAAATGCTTATGTTTTTTCAGGCATAGTTCATTCTTGGGAGCATATTGTCTCAGATATTTTTGTGGATATAACGTTGGCTTTTGAAGGAAATATTTAACACTCCGGTGACACAAACAAGTTGGCCTAAATTATACTTCGGCATTTGCTCTCAAAAGAAGAAAGTGAAGGTTGCTCTAGTGAAAGGTTGTCCCCGAATCATGGCTTTAAAGTAAATACAGATAGTTGCACAAAGAGAAATTTAGGAGGATGTGGAGGAGGTGGGCGTCGAAGAGATAGCCATGGAAAATTTCTGTTTGGTTTATCATGTTACTCTGACATTGGGATGATTTTGGAGGCTGAGATGAAGGCAATGCTACATCGTATTCATTTGTGTTTGGCCACAGGAACTGTAAGTTTTCATCTAGAATCTGACTCTCTTCCTTTGGTTAATATTCTAAACGGTTTAGTTTCATATGCATGGTACCAACAACAATGGTTGGAAGAAATTGAAAAATTCCAACAACATTTTGTTTTCATCCCGCACTATTACAGGGAAGCAAATAAACCAGTAGACATTTTTTCAAACGAAAGAATTAGAGGCAAGGAGAATAAATTGTGTTCAGATTTTTTAGCTCTTCCAAAGGAAGCTCGTGGTGCCATTAGATTATATCAATTAGGCTTTCTATCATTTCGTTTTCATTATTCTTAGTCAGTTTGTCAACTTATGTAAAGGGAGTAAGTAATCCTCATTTATTTAATTAAATTTTTATGTAAATCTAGGATGTCCTAGAGGAAAAGCTAACCTGTTGACGTGTTGTAGATTATGTATAACAATTATGAACAGAAAAACACAAATCAAGTAATAAAAACCTAATCTCCCAACTTATTCTGCAAGTGCACGGGTCGGTTGTAGTATTTGGAGTATTAGGTGTCGAATCCTCACGAGGAATCAAATATGTGCAATTACTAAAGCTTTTTCACTAACTTTTATTATCTAAACATAAATGAAAATAAGAGTGATGTGGGGTCCCTTCAATAGAGTAGATATATGATTGAGAACTTTTGTAGAATTCAAGCAAAGAAGTCTAGAACATAGAATCCACTAATGAACCAAGCATGAATGACCTACTAAGTGTTATCTTGCTTTGTTTAGAATCCAATTCCATATGTGTCATAACTAGATCTCTCTATGAAATGACAAGATTCCAACTATTCTCATGATGAAATCTTATGAAAGCATGAATTGTAGTGATTCACTTAAGCATCCATTATTCTCATATGAAAGACTTAAGCATTACTTGTTCATTTTCCATTGTTACATGCATCTCTCAATGTCAAGTAGCAACTAAATGACTTGTTTAAGTTGGCCAAGCAAAAACAAGTATTAAAACTTGAACAAGTAAATAAACAAATGCAAGCTTAGTAAGTGCAATAAGTTAAATCATGTTTGTTGATTCATTAGCTTCATCTATGATCTAGATGAAGCCTTTAGTTCAACATGGTTAGTGAAACAACTAAAAGTTCAACTTCAAAGATAGAATTCATGGCAACTATTGAAAGTAAAAGAGATAGAGTTTGAGAATTACTCAACCAATATGAGAATTAGTCCTCTTCTTGATTCATCTTCAAAAGATTGCACTACAAAGTCTCTTACAATGTTCCTCACCACTCTATTGAAGGATTAAGAGAATTCTATTAATTCTCTACCAAGCTAAGTATAAAACTAAAGACTATACTACTTTCTACTCCTAAAACTTGTTACAAATGCTTTACAAATGACTTCTATTTATAGACAAATGTTCCTTCAAGTCATTTTTCGAACTTGCATGAATCATTAAATGCATGGAAATGATGAAGATTTGCTTGGGGATTCCAAATGGGCACAAAAGTCTTCATTTATGCTTCCAATGTATTCTCCCACTTGTAGAACCCTATCTTATCTAATATAAAAATGTCTACAAAGACCAGCTGAAAGAGGATGCAAGTTGATGCCCTAGAAAGTCCAGCCATATTGCGATACGCGGATGTTCATCTGCATATCTCCATCCACAGATCACACCTTTGTGGCCTCCACTTGATTTCTGATTTTTGCTGAGCTAGACATCCATGTGTGCAAGCATTTTTCACATAATTTCCAAGCATTTTGAGGAAGAATTGATTTTTTCATTATTTTGCACAATTGTTCTTTAAGTTGTTCATCCAACTTTAACTCTTTGAATCACTATTGACTTTTAATTTTCCTTTACTCCAATTGATCCAACATAAGTTTAGTATGATGAACCTGCAATTATACACCAAAATTGTGTATTAATTTGCTCAAATAAAAATTCTGCCTAAAAAAATCCTAATTCCGATAAAAATCCTTAATTCTTATGAATTGTTGAAAAATGAGTCATTTGTAACCAAAAATACTATAATTATGCTAAAATAACATCTAAAACATAATATATATATATATATAATAATATTGATAAATTTATTACTTATCAAACTCGCCCACACTTGAATCATTGCTTGTCCTCAAGCAATTAGAAAATTAAGAGATCAAATAATGATTCAAGGCCTTGAAATAATAAATGCTACATTGTTGAATGCAATTCAACAAGTTAAAGCAAATAGGCATTATGTAATTCCTTGTAAAGTTTCTCATACTTATCATACCAAGTAAAAGGGAAGTAATTATTTCAAGATTAAAACTATATTCAACCAAATTTCAATGCCTTACAAATTTTTACTTATCAAGTATTCAATATGAAATAATCATATACAACTCAATTTACACACAATAGGGACATATTGAAATTTATAATGTCAAATGTCTTTTTGACGCGAAGGTTGACATTTTTAGATGAAAATCCCTAGTTACTCAACACTTTAATCCTTTTTACCACAGTTAATCCTTAGTTTGAGAAGTGAAATTGTCTTTTGATGAAAGGATCGACATTTTGTGATGAAGACCCCTTATTACTCAACAATTCACTTTCAATCAAACTTGCTATGCATACTCTTAATTCAATTGCCTTTTGACGCGAAAATCGACATTTTGTGATGAAGATTCCCGATTACTAAGCAATTTAGAATCATTGGAGTAGAAATAAATAGACATTATCAATTTGCCTTCAAATATACTTGTCCCTTAATTCAATAATGCTAAGTATACTTCTTGTCCATATCTACCACTTAATAATGTAAAATTAAGTAAAGAAAAGAAATTTAAATCAAACATGCCAAATCAAGACATAATTACAACCATTTTACAAGGTATACTTTCTTAAAAACAAAACTCCTAATCACATAATAACTATTTCTTCATATATTTGTAGAAAATATTCAAGCAAAGTTGCATAAATTATTTCAAAAAGTAAAGGAATTTAACAAGTTATGGCATGAAAGCATGTTAAAGAAGCAAATTTTCAAAAAAAATTTTGTCATATTTTACCAAAACAATATCTTGACACTATGTTACTCCACATCCACAACCAAACAATATCTTATAACCTTCCCCCCACACTTAAATGAAACAGCGGTCCTCAATGTGTAAAGGAAAAGTTAAAAATTGAATATGAAACAAGAGAAACTCCCCTTGCTTGGTTTGAGAATCCTAAAGTTGATATTGTTTGTGTTCTTGAAGTTCATGGCCTTGATAAGTTTTTCTTTGCAATGCTTCATCAATTCCACATTTGGATTCCAAACTTTGCTCATTGTCCTTGTCTCAAACTTAGAATTAACTTCAAAGCTATGTTAGATGATGAATAAATAGCTTATAGAATAGAAATTACCATAGCATGCTTAAAAGTTGGTAACTCCCCCACACTTAGTTTGTGCAATGTAGCTCCATGGGGGTGAAAATTTGAAAGACAAGTAAGATGGACAAATGTATTATATATTGATGAAGTGAAATGACTTAAAGAAACTTCTCAAATATGCCTCATGTTACAATTCTATCAATTCATGCCATGGAGTCAAAGTATTAAGTTAAACTAAAACAAATGGAATGCATAATTGGGACATATTAAAATTCTTGTTTTAGTGTCCAAAACATGTATGCAAATCATGAAACACATGTTACAAATGAATCATTGAAAACCAATGAAAAAAACTTAAAAAACCACTTTGAAAAGTGATCCGCGAGTGGAAGTCTGCATATCTCCTAGCTCATCCACGTATCTCTGTGCAACGGATTGAGCAAACCTCCCAAAAGTTGATACGCAGGAAGTGATACTCGGATGGCGTCTGCATATCTGATCGGCGTATCACTTCCTGCAACAGGCAGTGACTTTCTATTTTTATAGGTTACTGTTCCATTGGTTCGTTCCATTTTCTGCAGCACTTTCAACTTTAAATTTACATATTTTTGAACATTTTAACATTAGGAACAAGTTTGAATCATGAAAATACACATGTGCATACACAAATTTATCAAATCTTGCATCAAATTCACATTACTTTGCATGGATTGAGCATGAATTTCAAAGTTGCATAAATTGCAAAATTTGTATGTACTTTCCAAACCAATTATGCACACATGTTTCTTTGAACATATTAAGCATAAATTGAAGGCCAAACATCCTATAATCTCTGTGAATCACCAAATGGCCTTTTTTGCTCAAAAAGTTCATCAATCATGAATAGTAACTGTCATCAATTCTAACTTCTGAAACACATCATATAGCACATAATACACATGTTAAACCTTTTCATTAACATGATATGTTAAAGAAGAAGGGATTTGAGAAGCAAACTCATGATTGTCTCCTCTTGACTCAAACTTGATCATCAAATTTCAATTTGCATACCTACAAGACAAACAAAACAAATATACTTTAAACTACTTAATACAAACTAAAATTTTACAAAAATATTGAAAACGTTGGGTTGCCTCCCAACAAACGCTTCATTTAGAGTTTAGAGTTAGACTTTGTAGGTGTTAGCTTCACTTTTAAGGACCATAACCCAAAGAATTCTTCACTCCTTTGGGTGTAGATATGTCAATAAAGTGTAGTTGGTCCTTCCTTCTCATTGTCCTTGGTCTTGTACTTCCAAATCCTAGAAATGAAACATTTGGCACATTATCATCCAAATCATCAAATAAATACATGTTAAAAGTAGAAGAGGGATGTTTTAACATTTCATTCAATTCAAAGGATATTTCCTCATCCCTTACTTTTAACTTTAATGTGCCATTTTTCACATCAATTATTGCACCGGCGGTAGTAAGAAAATGGTTTACCAAGTATGATAGGCATATTTATATCATCCTCCATATCTAAAACAACAAAATCAACTAGGATGATAAACTTGTCCACTTATATGAAGACATTTTCAAGAACACCAAGTGGATGCTTATGGACCTATTTGCTAGTTGTAATGTAATATTTGTGCTTTGAACTTCTTTGAAACCTAGCCTCCTAACTATTGATATGGGGATTAATGAGACACTTGCACCCAAATCACATAAAAGCATTGGAAAAATTAACATCACTAATAGTGCATGGGATAGAAAAACTCCCTGAATTCCTTAAGTTTTGCTGGTAATTTGTTTTGGATCCTTGCACTACATTCCTCCGTGAGTGCTACGGTTGCAAAGTCATCAAGACTTTTCCTCCTTGTCAAAAAATCCTTCAAAAACTTGTTATACTTAGGAACCTGCAAAAATGCATCTACAAAAGGGATGTTTACATGTAATTGCTTAAGCATTTGTGCATTCTTTCTCAATTCTTTTTCTTACCTTTCATTTTTAAGCCTTTGTGGAAATGAAATTGGTGTTGGGAGAGGAATAGATTGTGATTGAGAATTCATATTTTCAATACCAACTTTATTATCACTTACTATTTCCTTTCCTTTTTCCTCTTTTTCTCTTTTCACTTTCACATTCTTCAATGATTGGTTCTTTTAGTATTCTACCGCTTCTCAATGCAATTGCTTGGACTTGTTCCTTAGGATTAATTTTGATTTTACTTGGTAACTCTCCTGATTTCCTAAGGTGTAATTGTTCGGCTATTTGAACAATTTGATTTTCTAAAGATCTTGCCATGCCTAACATTCCTACTTTCAAATTGCTCAACCCTTTCCATCACTTTCTCATTTGCCACCTCCTAAGCCGGTTTGTTTTGTGAAATTCGGGTTGAGTTATCATTTTTGCCTCCCTATACCCAAGATTTGGATGGCTTTTCCACCCAAGGATTATATGTGTTTGAAAAAGGATTATTAGAAAAAGAAGGTTTGTAATTATTGACATATTGAACTTGTGCACATGAAGATGGATCATGAGAATCACCACACAAATGACAATATGCAATACTACTTGACGAATTTTGATTACTAAAGACATGCTTATTGAAAACATTCATCATATTTTGCATTTGAGCTCTAAGCATATCTAAAGTATCAATTTCATACTTGAGTTCTTTTAGAATTACCTCTTTCATTCGCCTATTGATAGTGGTTTGCCGCTATTTCTTCAATCAACTCTTGGGCTTCTTCTGTCGACTTTGCCATGAGAGCTCCACCTGTAGCTGCATCTATATTGATTTTGGTTTGATAATTAAGTCCATTATAGAAGGTTTGAATTATTAACCAATCTAGAAGTCCATGGTGTGGACATTTTCTTATTAGGTCCTTATATCGTTCCCAAGCCTCATAAAGAGACTCTCCTTCGCATTGGTTGAAATTGGTAATGTCCATCCTTAGTCTTGCGGTTTTTCCCAGTGGGAAATATTTGTTCAAGAATGCTTTGGAAAGGTCCATCCACGTTGCAAAGGTATTTGGTGGATATACTTGAAGCCATTGCTTAGGCTTTGTCTCTTAAAGAGAATGGAAATAATCTTAACCTTATGGCATCTTTGGAAACACCATTTAGTTTAATTGTATCACATATTTTCATGAAATTAGCCAAGTGTGAGTGTGGATTTTCATTAGCATTACCACCAAACTGATTTTGTTGAACCATTTGAATTAATCCCGCTTTAAGTTCAAAGTTATTTGCATTTACCGGTGGTCTTATAATGCTTGTGTGAGAACAGGTTGGATTCGGCATGGCAAAATCTCTTAAAGAATGAGTTTGAGGATTAGGATTTTGATTTACCTCCTCCATGGTTACCTTGATTTGTTCTTGAGGTTGAGATGTACTTGAGGTGTCACCAATCTCCTCCACCTTAGCTTGTTCTTCTTGGCTTTGTCTCCTTGCCTTCCTTGCGGTTCTTTCTATTTCCGAATCAAATGGAGGCAACACTCGTAAACTTCTATGCATACACCTACAAATCAAAAGAAAAATAATTATTTACAATCAAATATGTACAAAGTTTAGATTAATAAAGTTAGCTTTGGCCTTAGTATTACCTTGATTCCCCGGCAACGGCACCAAAAACTTGACGTGGCGTAGATTAGGTATAACAATTATAAACAAAAACATACAAATCAAGTAATAAAAACCTAATCTCCCAACTTATTCTGCAAGTGCACGGGTCGGTTGTAGTATTTGGAGTATTAGGTGTCGAATCCCACGAGGAATCAAATCTGTGCAATTACTAAAGCTTTTTCACTAACTTTTATTATCTAAACATAAATGAAAATAAGAGTGATGTGGGGTCCCTTCAATAGAGTAGATATATGATTGAGAACTTTTGTAGAATTCAACACAAAGAAACCTAGAACATAGAATCCACTAATGAACCAAGCACAAGTGACTCACTAAGTGTTATCTTGCTTTGTTTAGAATCTAATTCCATATGTGTCATAACTAGATCTCTCTATGAAATAACAAGACTCCAACTATTCTCATGATGAAATCTTATGAAAAGCATGAATTGTAATGATTCACTTAAGCATCCATTATTCTCATATGAAAAACTTAAGCATTACTTGTTCATTTTCCATTGTTACATGCATCTCTCAATGTCAAGTAGCAACTAAATGACTTGTTTAAGTTGGCCAAGCAAAAACAAGTATTAAAACTTGAACGAGTAAATAAACAAATGCAAGCTTAGTAAGCATAATAAGTTAAATCATGTTTGTTGATTCATTAGCTTCATCTATGATCTAGATGAAGCCTTTAGTTCAACATAGGTTACTGAAACAACTAAAAATTCAACTTCAAAGATAGATTTCATGGCAACTATTGAAAGCAAAGAGATAGAGTTTGAGAATTGCTCAACCAATATGAGAATTAGTCCCCTTCTTGATTCACCTTCAAAAGTTGCACTACAAAGTTTCTTACAATGTTCATCACCACTCTATTGAAGGATTAAGAGAATTCTATTAATTCTCTACCAAACTAAGTATAAAACTAAAGACTATACTACTTTCTACTCCTAAAACTTGTTACAAATGCTTTACAAATGACTTCTATTTATAGACAAATGTTCCTTAAGTATTTTTTCAACTTGCATGAATCATTAAAGCATGGAAATGATGAAGATTTACTGGGGATTCTAATGGGTCTCTTGAATATACCTCATCAAAACATGATACAACTAGAGAGACAAAAAGTTTTGAGAGAAAAAATAGGAATAGACAGAAAAGAGCACGTCTCTCCAAAACATGCCACCAATAACCATTAGGATTTTATATTTTTTTCCTCCTTTCTCCTCATCCATCTTTGTGTCTTTTTTTGGAAGGCTCAAGGGAACAACCAATCAAAAGGCAAGTTAAATAGGCCGCAAGGTTCCAAAGGTCATGTTCCTGTGGTGGTAGACGCATTGCCTACAAAAGGATTTGTCTATTGATTGCATGAAACCTTCTGCGCAAAAGCAATAATTCATTATACTCCCTCTTTATCATATAAATTGTATCTAAATGATCCTAATTAAGGTAATAGAAATTTTAAATTTTCATTACATTATGCTGTTATTATCTTGTAGTGGTATTGGGATCTACTTGGATTGAATCTTTTTGATTTGTTTATTTAATTTTCATAAATATTAATTTGATCATCTTTAGCTTGTTCTTGGTTGATTATATGTCTTAAAATATTTTTGAAAATAATTAAGGGGTTGATTCTTCAAGAAAAGTTCTTGTCTTTTACAAATTAGTTTTGACTAAGTTTTTGAAGTTTGTTCTGGGTCTTTAAACTATTTTTGATAGGTGGAAATTGTTCAAAAATATTTTGGATAAAAAAGGTCAAGAAAAAACATAAAAAAATATGTCTTTTGCAACAAATCTATGACTTCAAACAACACCAGTGGCTCATGTGCTAAAGATGATTGGTCTAGTTGATAAATTGACTGATCTAGGACACATTCATGACAATGAGTTAATTATTAACTTGATTCTTCAATCCCTCTATCACAACTATTCTCTATTATTCTTCAATCCCTTTGTCACAACTATTCTCTATTCATAAGGAACTTCAACATGAATATGTTTGTGTGCTTATGATATGCTAAAGACTACTGAGCCCACCATTGGATAAGAGTACTCTTATGCTGGTTGTAGGCTCCAAGAAAAAGATGAAATCCAATGCTGGACTTAAAAAGTCCAAGAAGATTGTAATTAAGCCTAAGGGTGGTGTAAAGAAGGACAAGCTCAATGGCACATGCTTCTATTACGAGCAAGATGATTATTGGAAAAGAAATTGCCAGGTATACTTTGACTCCTGGAAGTCGAAGAACCTTGGAAAAGTTTCAACCTATGGTACGCATATGATTGAGATTAATTTATCTACTAATTAATGCTCTTGAGTATTAAATGTAGGACGAAAATCTCATCTTTGTATAAGTATGTAGAGTTTTAAGCATAGTATATTGTTGGCAAAAAGAGAGGTTGAGTTACGCATGGGGAATGGATAAGAGTTGCTACTTAGTTGAAGGACCAATGTATTTTCTTTGCCCACTGGGTTTATATTAAAACTTTGAAATAGTTATTATGTACCCGTATTTACTACAAACATTAGATGTGGACGAATTTACTATCATTCAAAAAAATAAAAGCTATTCTTTTTCATGTGATTGTATTTTGTAATGTATTGGTTTTTAATTAACAATTTATGTATTTTTTATCAAGATAAGTCCATTCTCTCTATTGATACCAAGAGAGAAAAATTATATATCTTGTAACAATCTTACCTTTGTTATTGTGGACTTGGTCATGTAAATAAAAAATGCATTTCTAAATTACATAAAAATGGATACTTAGACTTATTCAATTTTGAATTATTTAAAACACGCGAGTCTTGTTTACTTTGTAAGATAACCAAGACACGTCTTAGTGGAAAGGGTGAATACGGTAGTGATCTTCTTAGGCTTATACATATTGATGCTTGGGCCCGAAGACAATCCATTCTAGTTGTGATTTCTCTTATTTAATTACTTTCATTGATGACCACTCAAGATATGATTATGTGTATCTTATGAGACACAAATTTGAGGCATTTGAAAATTTTAAAATCTTTATGACTAAAGTATAGAAACAACTTGGCAAGAGTACCAAGAAATTGAGATCTAATCAAGGTAGAGAATATTGGAGTCATGTTTCAAAAAAATCTAGAGGAATAGTGCAAAATGATGTATCCTATGCCACCAAAATTGATATCTCAATCCCAAAAAATAATGTAAAAGGGGAGTAAGGGTCAATCTCATGGAGAGTTGCTTAGTAATGAGCTTTTGCAAGTAAGAGTGAAAAAGGGGTTCCTATATCTATTGTTAAACTAGTAAATGAATGTAGAAATAAAATAAACTAACAATCAACAAAAAAAATATTCTTGATGTTGGTCTCCTCAAATTTGGGAATTGGAATACTGATCACATATTCATAGATCACTTATATATTTTTGAATTTTTATTGCTAGGATTAACTTTCGACTGAATTAATCACCATTTTTTAAAGAAAAAAACCCTAAGTAGAAGACACAACCCTAAATAACCCTATCTATTTTTATTAGTTACCACAACCGAGCATAATTAAATCCCAAAGGTGCATTAATAAATTAGAAAGACCATTAAACTAAATAACACGAGCATACTAGTTGTGTTTACCTTAGACAATTGTCCTCCCTACATTAGTTGCTTCTAAAGTCTAGATCTATATATTGATGTCCAGTTATATAGTAGTATATTATGTATAATATCTAGTTGGCCACCCTAAACATTATATCACAATAGTCATAAAAATGAAAACCGGAAAACAATTGATGCTTAAAGTAATAAATCACAAATAAAAGGTTTAGATCTCACGACAACAATAATCCCAAGGCTTCAAATCCCTTGATCAAGAACAAATCTTCTTCAGCCACTTATGGCTTCTCAAGAATATCAGAGAAAAGAAAAATAATGTAGAAAAACTAAAACTTTAGTTATTGATTCTTATCAAATAAAACTCTCTAGACTCTAACGTAGTATGTTTACCAAGACAGCAAATCAGTCCCATAATATTGCTATAATTTTGCCAAAATCCAATGTAGAATACGTGACTATAATCCCTGGCTTAAAACTCCAATATTAACCCATGTAAACTCAAAGAATTTGAACCTGTGACTAGGAATACACAACCTCTGGTCGCATGTTTGGTTGTGTATACTCCTAAATGTTTGATACTCTTTTTTTCTTGTGAATTCTTCTGTAATAGGATTCTTGGCCAGTGCTATTCCATTTCAAGGATTAATTCTAATAAAATTTTCAGCGGTGTGAGCATTCAGGGGCCCTTGATAAGCTAGAATAGAAGACTTACCTACCTTTTCCTTTTCTTTTTCCTTGCCATTCTCTTCCCTCCATTATTTTACTACTACTTCCTGCTCCTTCATGGCGGCTAGCTAGAAGTGATTCTCAACCTTCTTTTCTATTAGCGTGATGACAATATGGCTTCCTTTTGGGTTCACAATAGTCTAGGATGGTAGCTTCCTTGTGTTTTGATGCATCTATCGAGTTAATGGATGCTGCCATCTATCCTATCTGGTTCTCCAAGTTTTGAATACTAGTTCTTGTCTCCTAACAAAATAAAAAAAACCATAGCTTGGAGGAAGGAGCACTCCCAAGTAGTTTGTAGTAGTAGTTTTTTTTTTAATAGTTTTAGTACAAAACTCAATACTTGTAAGAAAACTCTTGGAGGAATCACTTGTATTAATTCATATTCAATAAGGAATGAAGCTTGAGAGCCATGTTCAACCAACAAATGATTATTTCTTAACTTAGTTCTTTATTTTCTTACTTGTTTATGAGTTGTTTCATTTATATGTTAATCATGCAAGATATTTTTACCTAAATACTTGTCTTAGGCTTAGATGAAGCTAGTGGTATGAGTTGAATGTTATTATACTTGTTATAACTTGTATTTGCTTGTTCATCAATCAAGGTTTAACATTCGTAGTAGATTGATTACCTATTGTAAATCATTTAGATGTTATTTGACATAGCTTATAACATTGGAAAATGATAGATGAAGCCTATTATATACACACATGAAAATAGTGGTATAAGTAGGTGGATTGAGGTTATCTAAGACCACAACTCATGCATTTCATAAGACTTTATCAGTGAGAATAGTTAAACTCTAGTATATTCATTATGAGAACAAGTTTTGATTTCATATGGAATTGCAATCCTAAGCAAAACAAGATTAATATAGCAACTGTGTTAGTTTATTCAATCATATTAGTGACAATTAGTGGATTCTAAGCCCTATTACTTGTGTTTATAAATTTCTTCCAATTGTTTTGCTTTAGGTATATGAATTTTTTTTACCTTGCATACCACTCGTTTGACGTTTTGTCTAGATAATAAAGCAAGTTAGTAGCTTTGATATTTGCTAATTCTTGTTTCCTCGTGTAATCGACTCTAATACTTCCCCTACCATGAAAAGACAATAATAACTGATTAAACTTGATTTAAGTTCAAAAGTAGTGTTAGTTTTCTAAGTGGGAAAAATAATACATAGGAGTTGTTAATTGAGTTCTGGAGCCTTTAATGTCTTTTGTGTAGCCATTTCTTCTCTTTCTTTGATTTCTTCCTCAAATGGATTCTCAAAAATGGCTTTTTCTTCGTCTTCTCCCTTGTTCGACTCCTCTTCCTAATCTATTAATACTCCACTCGATCTTAGAATCAAACGCAAGATCAACATTATTAGTAGATCGAGTGTTACGCACACAAGACTAAGAAAATTAATAACCATAATTAATGAAGATAAGCACAAACAAAAATAACAAGAACATAAAATAAAGTAGGCACACTTCCCGGCAATAGCACCAAAATTTTTTGTGTGGAACGTTGTTGTCTGCACCATGAGAATTGATATCTCAACCCCCAAAAAATAATATAGAAAAGGGAGTAAGGGTCGATTCCGCAGAGAGCTGCCTAGTAATATGCTCTTGCAAGTAAAGTGTTAAAAGGGAGTTTCCAAATCTATTGCTAAAACTAGTAAAATAATGCAGAAATAAAATTAACTACCAATGAATAAGAAGGATAAATTTTATCTTGGTCATCTCCACCTTAGGAAATTTGGATACTAGTCACAGTTCATAAATCACTGATTTATATTTTGAATATTTATCATTGGGATTAACTTTCGACTGAATTAATTGCCATCTTTCCTTAAGAGTAGGTAAGTAGAAGGCATCACCCTAAATAACCCTATCTATTTTCAGTAATTACCGCAACAATGTATAATTAAATCCCATATGTGCATGAACAAACTAGGAAGACTAATAAACAAAATATCGGTTGCCTTTGCTAAATCCTTCATGGATGACGTAAAAAAAAAAAAAACTAAAACCTTAACAATAGAGTGTTATCTTTTCGAAAGACATGCTCCTCTCTTTCTTCCTATTCTTGTTCTCACAACTTTTTGTCTCTCTAGTTGTATTGTGTCTTGATGTAGTATAATCCAAAGTCTTGACCATGGACTTATTTATAGCTAACCAATCTAAGTCTTTAGAAAAATAGGCTATTATGAAACTAATGGGAATAAGAAGCTTTGTTTTATCTAATAATATTAAGCAATTCCTTTTCACATGGAAAACACAAACCTATTCCTAATGGTAACCAAAAACCTTAGCAATTTCTTTACATGGAAACAACTTGCATGGTAACATTAAGTGGAAAATGACTAATTAGAAATAAAGTGTGGTAAAAGGATATTAATTATACGATAACATTGTCATTGATAGTTGATTTTTATCATATAAACTTTCCTGTTCATTTGTGTGGTCATAATGCATCTCTAAATATCACTCATGATCTATAAATGCAAATTATTAATTGAATTGTATTTAATTTATCTGCCTCTTAGCTATTTAATTGATGAGCTATAATTTGCACTTATTGTCAACATGAATGGAACCTAATGGCCCACACACATTAGGGAACATGACCTTCAAGTCAAATTGTTATTAAGATAAGTATGAGATACTTATAGGGTTAATTTATTGGATAAATTAACTATAGGGACTTATATACAATTAATCCAAGTCTTAGAAGAAAAGGTTTCCTATTACCATGCGAAATAGGCATCTAGTTTCCATGTGAAAAAAGAAATTGTTAATGTTTATGGTTACCATTAGGAATGGGTTTGTAGTTTTCCACGTGGGAAAGGAATTGCCTAATCTTATTAGATAAGACAAAGCTTATTATTACGATTGGCTTCATAACAGCCTATTTCCTAAATAGGAGAATTATTTAGCTATAAGTAAGTCCTTACTCTTGACTCTTGAAATATACTACATCAAGTCACAAAACAACTAGAGAGACAAGAAACTATGAGAACAAATATAGGAAGCGAGAGAGATAGAGGAACATTGCCAACGCCACCCTAATTGTTTGGGCTTTGGATTTTTTTTCCCTTCCTCGTCCTCCATCTTTGTGTCTTGTTTTTTGAAGGTTCAAGAGAGCTAGCAATCAAAAAGCAAGGCTAAAGAGACTATGAGGTTTCTGAAGGTTGTATTGTGTCGAATACTATTAGAGACTCTACACTTTGAGGGCTTTTCATGATAGACATATTGCCTACAACAAGGATATGCCTTTTGATTATGTAGAAACCTTATGTGCAAAATGTATAATTCATTATACTTTCTCTTTATCATATAGATTATATCAATGTAATCCTGATTAAGGCAATAAAAATTTTGAATTTCTACTGTGTCACCCTCATTGTTACCTTACATAGTGTGTTAGATCAAAACTCACTAATATGTCCACTTCATCTAGAGAAGCTATGAAAATATGATAAAAGATCTATAAATAAGTTACTAAGCTAACAGTATATTATAAGCCAACCATGTTGCTTAAATTCAATTTGTTTTGAGAGTTTGAAATGTTCTCTCTATTTATTTAAAGATATTGACTTAGGCATCATAGTAGGACTGAAAGGAAAATCTTGCCACTTCTTGCAAGACAAAGAGCTAAGGGGTAAATATTGCCCAAATTCAACCAAGAATGGAAGGTAGCAACAAGGAAGTGGAAGGCCTAACAAGAAAGCGAAAGCTAGATTTCTAGGAGTTCATTTTTTGACATCAATAGCCTTAAATTATGAGACCGTAATTTCATGTATGCAAAAAAAATATTATTTTATCCTTTTCACATAATAAAAGGCAAATAGGAGAACATATATATAGACACACACACACATACATACATATATATGTATGTATGTGTGTGTGTGTATATATGTATGTGTATGTCACATTGATTGTGGTTTTAGGTTATCTCAAATTATAGCAATAAATCCACTTAAAATCACATAAACTAAGTAATAAAGTTTATAACCTAATACTCCTTTCCACAAGTGTACGGGTCAATTATAGTAGGGAAAATGTTAGGGTCGAATCCCTACAGAGGAAACTTGAATTGGCAAGTACCAAAGCTAATCACTTTCTTTATTATCAAGACAATTCATCAAATAGTTGGTAGGCAAAATGGAAAACCCAATAATTTGTAGTAAAACAAATGGAAAAAATCACAATTACAAGTTAAGTTAGGGGTTAGAATCCACTAATGGTCACAAAATATACAAGAATAAGATTATATTTGCTTATAACATCTAGTCTTCCTTAGGAATCCAGAGCAACCAAAACTTGCTCTTGCAATGAATTAGATTACTACTTCAAAATCTCACTCTCATGATGATTCAAATGAAACTAGCATCAAGTATTTCCTATTCTCATAGTGAAACAACTTAGTGTTAGCCCATTCTTTAGCCACAAGCAAGAACAAGATATCTCAAGTTTAATCTCATTCAATGCATATCAGTAGCTTCATCTTAACCCTTATCTTGTAATTAGTTCATATTGAATAATAAAACAAGTAATGAACAATAACGTAATGCATAAGCTCATAACCAAGAATGAAAGTAGAGAGATAGAGTTAAAAATTCTCATTTCATAGGCTCAAATCTTCACTTCCTTCATTGAATATGAACTGATACAAGTGAGATTACCTCCAAGAGATTCTCTACAAATATTGTTTTTCGTAAAAACTACTAAGAGAAACTAACTACAACTACTTTAGGAGTGCTTCCTTCTACCAAGCTTTGGTTTTCATCAAACCAAAAACATCTCTTCTATGAAATACAAAGGCATGTATTTATAGAATAAATCCTAGCTCAAATTCTTGTCCAAGTCGGAGACATAATGATGAAATTTGATTCATTTGGCCTCAAAAGTCTTCTTTGAACTTTGTGTTATCTTCTAGGGCATCTCAAAATGCAGCTAGATGTTGAAATTATCTGCAAAAATTTTGTGAATAGGCTGCAAAATTGCAAGAGATAAAATTCTGCAAGTTGCGTAGATCTGCAGGGTGCGATCCGCGAGTGGCAACCCGCGGATCACTCTCTTTTACCATTTTGCCCTTTTTAAAAATTTGTTATTCCTTCCATGCCCTTGAGACATTTTTCCATTGTTTGAACCATAATTCGCTTGGTAGGATTGGATGAAAAAAATATTTTTCTAAAATTGCCAAGTTTACGTAATAAAATGGTACATCTTGAATAAACTTTGATGTTAATAGTTCTTGTGCTCCAATTGATCCAAAATGTATTTAGCAAGTCATTTTCCTGCAAAATCAAATAAACTTGGGCATTAATTTGCTCAAAATAATCATGTTCCGCCTCAAAACCCTAATATTCAAGACTTATAACCCTAATTTTGGAGCAAACCAGATTTGATGAAAAATAATGAAATCGAGCCATTTTAATATCAGAAATACTAAAAAGTATACTCAAATCATACTAAAATCATATATAAAATATTATACTAAATTAGGTAAAATTATTACTTATCACACATATAGACACATGTACATATATACACACATACATGTATATATGTATATATACAAATATATGTATATGTTTATATACATATATATATAGGTGTATATGTGTATATATATATATGTATACTTTTCTATCAAATGATCTTGGTAGATATCAAATCTAGTACAAATCAAACCATACCTGCATGAAAAAGTACCAGTGATCACATATTCATACGCACAAATTCTTAAAGTCATTAAACCATTTGATTAGACACCTGATCTTAATTAACCTAGACAAGTTTGCTCATCCATTTTATCCACCAGAATTTCACTATTGGGACTATAAACAAGCTTAGTTTCAAACCTTTTCTTTTCATAATACAAAATACAAACACTCTCGGTTATTTTATTTCAAGAGAACAAACAACTATAATTTCCCAGTTTGGTTCACTCAGTGGTGGAGCATCTTTGAACCAGACTAACAAATTGCTTCCAATCGAGGTAGCAGAAGCATATGACTACTTCCAGAACAGGTTTTCAAACACATCCTTCATCCTAACTTCTATACACTTTTTCTCCAAATTTTCCTTAACTTGGGTATATCAATGGAAGTTCGAATTTGCTAAATAAGCAAACAATCAAACACCAAATAGACAACCACCCATGTTGGTAAGACAGAAGTTATTACAAAATGGTGGGATACTTTTGATATCTCATCTGTCAAGCAACAGAGACTGCAAGACTGGTTTAATCAAAACCCGCAATGTCTCAAAGTCCTCAGAAAAACAAACTGCTCAATTTTTCCAACAGAAGTCTCTGTTCTAGTTCAGTGGGTTTTTGTCAGTAATAACTGGTCATATTTTTTTGGTATTTCATATGGTTTAAAAAGAGAAATTGATGGAAAAGAGGTTGAAGTTCGAAATTTGAGATTGTAATACTGAAAATTTGATAGTAAGGTATTGACCTATAGTTTAAAGATCAATCACAATGAAGTCAAGTTACTCTACCAGACTGACTGGATGCTATCAGAAATAGTTCCTGTCACTCCAGCACCAAAATAACTGTCTCAAGTATTACCCAATATCCTACAGGATCTGTTCAACTTCGATTTAATAGATCTTGTAGTCAAAGATTTTCGACATCTTCTACCATCACTATGGATTTCTCAAGAAAGGAGTTTTACTCAGGGACGCAGATCCACTTCATTAGTTACACCTAACATTCAGGATTCTAGACTTTGGATGTTAGAATCCCATAAGCCAGATATACGGTACAAATATAAAATTCTACCTTAGAACATCAAGAGCAGTGATGATCTGCCTAGATCTCTAACATATTTAACGATAACTGATATTCCAAAAAATACTAGACAAATTCCAAGAGAATTAAGAGTTTTATCAGTAGATTCTCCATTTCAGATCAAGAAGGAGTTCCTTCGCAAAGAATTCTATGCAGAACACAATTCTATCAAACTGACAATGGTTTCTCACCAAATTCCAAGGATAATACCCTTCTATCTGTGTCACACAAAAATAGCAAACTACATATGGAAAAGTATATGCAGAATTTTTATTTTCTCAGCCAGTCACAATCAATTACAAAGCTGTGAAATTATCAACCACTCCTTTCAAACTCAAAAAAGTCAAACTCAGAGATCCAATAGATGCCCAAGACAAACAAGGTATCTATGAACAAAATAATTACACAAACAAATATCTTCAAACCATAGGTCAATACCTTGCTACCAAATCCACAGTATTACAATTTCAAGTTTCAGGTTTCAACCTCTTTTCCATCAATTCCTCTTCTTAAACCATATGAAATCCCAGAAAAATATGGCCAGTTATTACAACAAAAACCTACTGAACTAGAACATAGACTTCAACAAATTGAAGAATCCTTTATTACCCCTACTACTAAATAAAGGTCACATGAGCCGGCTTCAAGCTTCAGTTCATCAATTGACTTGTGTCTTAGAACAAAAAAGGACACTGAAACTGAATAAGATAATTTCAAAAATCAACTGTCTAAAGTTACTCTTCAACCTTTACTCCCAAATTTGAAAAAAACTTTCAAAAACTTTATTATTCTAGAACAACTCATTGCGATGTTGTTCTCGAAGAAAAACTCAATATCTTACAAAACAGTTACAATGCAAACAACATCTATGAATGGAGTATAAATGGTATATCTGAATACAACATTATGACAATTTTTCAGCAAATGACCATGGTGGCAACAGTATATAGAATCACTCATGGCTGTACAGAATAATTAGCTGCTCATATTCTTACTGATAGGATTTACGAGTTAGCTCAAAAGATGGTGGGATGAACATTTATCCGCAGATGATAAGCACAACATCTTAGAATCTATTAAAATGGATACGCATGGACAACCAATTCTCAGAAATAGAGAAATAATTCCAAATTCTGTTTCAACTTTAATCTTTTCTATTACTAAAACTTTTATTGGTGATTCAGAAATCTTCAGAGAAAGATCATCTGAATTACTCAATAATCTCAAATGCAAGAATTTGTCTAATTTTCGATGGTACAATGACACATTTCTCACCAGAATCTATGCCAGACCTGATGGTAATCAAACATATTAGAAGGAAAAGTATCTTGATGGACTTCCAAAATCACTTAGAGATCTCGTTAGAGAAGAACTCAAGACTCAACACAATAGAGTAGTGCCATATGAACAACTCATTTATGGACAACTCACAAGTCAAATATCAATCCAAGAGAAAACTTCCTTTCAGACCAAGAAAACAGTCACAATCTACCTTTCAAAATCCTAAACCAAAACAAAAACCCCTTGTTTTGACAGATGTTATCTACCATAAGTGTAACAAATTCAGGCCACATAGCCAAATATTGTAAACTCAAAAAGAAAATTCAATTCCTTCAACTTGACGACCAACTACAACAACAAATATCAAATTTGCTTGCTTAACTCAAGTGATTCTGATATTTAAGGACAAATAGATGAAGAAACAAAGTTGAAAATAGATAAAATTGCTTGCCATCTTGCAAAAATTTGTTTAGAGACAAGGTTTTTGACATCTTTTTGTAAAACATCTTTTGCAGACTTACAATCAATGAGTAGCAAAAATTTTTGATTTAGTAAATCAGATTGAAAATTTGAAATACAAAGAACAATGGCCAAAATTTTTTTTTGATAGTAGAATAATTCTGCTGAGAACTATTCTAATGTTTTGATGCAAATGCAATAATATTATTCTTGCTATTTTGTTTTTGTTTTAGTACACCACTCGTAACCAATGTTAAAGGCATCAATTTCAATAATTTTTGGTGCATGTGGGTCAGGAAGAGTAAGGTTAGGCAAATTTTTTATATGAAGTTTAAGAGTTCAGACAATCGAAATATATTGATTAGTTCAAGATAGAGGTGTCTTTTTAAGACGATCATATAATGTTTTGGTAATATTGCTTAAATTTGAAATAAAGTCTGAAATATAGTTTAAACAATCGAGGAATTTTTGAAGTTGTTGTTTATCTAAGATCTGATCAGGAAATTTTTCTACAAATTGAAGAGATCTTTGGATATGGATAATTGTTCCTTGGAAGATATTATGCCCAAAAAATCAAATTTTTAGCTGAAATAGACTAATTTTCTTTTGAGAGATAACTAGTCCATTAATTTTTGCCTGGTGAAGGAAGGTATTAAGATATTTGAAATGTTGATCAATAGAATTGGAAAAGATTAAGACATCATCAATGTAGATAATGATGAAGGTTGAAAAAGGATTAAAAATGTCATTCATAATCCTTTCGAATTTTGAAGGAGCATTTTTTAGGCCAAAAGGCATGACATTCCATTCATAATGTCCAAATGGAACTGTGAATGTTGTTTTTATCTGTTGGAAAGGATGGATCTGAATATGTTAAAATTCAAAATTCATGTTAAATTTTGAAAAAGATTTTAGCAGCATGAAGACGTTGTAAAAGATCTCTTTTCTTTGGAATGGGATATCTAATCCATCTTAAAGTTTTGTTTAAAGACTTATAATTAATAACAAGTTTGGAAACTCCTCGTTCTATTTCTGAGTTTTTGTTGATATAGAATCCTGGACAACTCCAGAGAGATTGGCTTAGTCGAATAATACCCTTATGAAACAAATCATTGATTTCCTTCTTGCAATGTTGAAGAAGCACTCTTGGTTATTTTATTTCAAGAGAACAAACAAATATGATTTCACAGTTTGATTCATTCAGTGGTGGAGTATCTTTGGACCAAATTAGCAAATCCTTCCAACCGAGGTAGTAGAGTATATGACTACTTCCTAAAACAAGTTTTCAAACACATCTTTCATCCCAACTTCTATACACTTTTTCTCCAAATTTTTCTTAACTTGGGTGTATCAATGGAAGTTCGAATTTGTTAAACAAGCAAACAATCAAACACCAAACAGACAACCACCCATCTTGGTAAGACAAGGGTTATACAAAATAGTGAAATACTTTTGATATCTCATCTGTCAAATAGCAGAGACTGCAAGACTGGTTTAATCAGAACCCGTAGTGTCTCAAAGCCTCAGAAAAACAAACTGCTCAATTTCTCCAACAAAATTCTCTGTTAGCAGCAAAAGTGGCATCAATCTCAGACAAAGATGAATACATCAAACAGTTAGAAAACAATCTTTTCCAATTGAAACCTGAGATTTCTCAAGCACAAAAGGCAGTTTCACAACCTCTGTCAGAATCAAAATCAAGATCGGAAGAAGAAGACTTTCGACAACAAAATAAAGACGACTGTTATGGAATATACTCACAAATTTTATAATTTTCACAATTGTAAAATTTTTACTTTTTTCACTATAGCAAAGTTACTGTACACTATACACTATAGCGGAGTTACTGTGCAATTATTCTGCCGACAATAACTGTAGCAGGTTACTGTAGCAATTTGAAAATTTTGCTATAAATACCCCCTCAAACCAGATGTTAGGCAGAAGTTTTCTTTCCTTTAGAATTCTTTTAGTTTCTTTTGAAGAATTCTCTCCATCTTTCATATTATAATAGTTTTACTTTGAAGGTTCAATCAAAGTAAGTCTTCGATCTTCAATCTTTAATTTTTGTTTAATATTATGTTATTTATTTAATGTTTATGGTTGGCTGAAGCCACCTGTCCCTTTCTCCCTAGAGGCCGTCTGACGGTGATCCTCTTCCATATATATATGCACATATACACATATACCTTTTTTTTTAGCAAACCCCCTATACAGGGTTAGGGATGCCAACCAAAATTTTATTAAGAAAAATGAAACATTACAAAATAGAGGGGGCATAAGACCGTACCTCATGAACCATTTACATAAATCTAATGTAAGGCATTTGCTTGCTATCTAATAATACCAACCTAAAATCTGCTTAGGTAGCTCACTGAAAGCAAATTGTTTAGTGATTCTAGTTGTACTAGCTAACAATGCTAAAGAATTTGCTACAGAATTTTCTTCTCTAAAAATGTGAAAATTTTGAAAATTAGCTTGACTTGGTAAAGCCTGAATCTTGTTGATTGTTGACTTGATCTTTCAAGGAATCTTCACCTCTCATATCATTCTGACCAATATTTGTGAATCCATCTTTATCTCCACATGCTTGAATCCACCATTCCTGCAAAGAACAATGCCTTCTAAAAGTGCAAGACATTCAGCTTCCATATTAGATTTGACTCCAAAGTAAGAAGAAAAACTAATAATCGTCTGACCTGTATTATCACGAATAACTTCCACCTTCCCCAAAATGACCTAGATTACCTATAGATGAGCCATCAACATTAAGTTTTACATAATCCAGCTGTAGGAAGTTCCAAGAAACAGTTGTTGGGTAGCGTCTTTTATTAGGCAGCAAACAACTAATAAAGCCCATCTTTAACAATCGAGCATCATCCAAGCATTACTACTTCAAAGGCCATGCTCGATGCCAATAACATATTCTGAATTTTCGCATAAACACCAAATGGAGAAATTTTCTGCCCATTCATAAAAAACCAAATTTCTGGCCTTCCACAATTCCCAAAAAATTATTGAAGGAAAGATCACAATTAATTCACCTTTAGCTGATTTAAAAGACATGTTGAGCCACCAATATTGAAGTCTTTGCCTTGTTCCTGTCAGACTCACTTGAGACTTCAAATCAAAAACATATTCAAAAAATTCCCATACTTGTGTCGTAACAGTACAATCAGCAAAAACATGATCCAATATTTCTGTCTGAGCTTCACAAAAATAGCTTTTTGAAGGCAAATGATACTCAAGTTAAACTAACACGTCAGGAAATGGCAAGAAATCATTCAACAATTTTCACATAAATATTGATATCTTGCATGACAATCTTTTATCCCATATCAATTGACACGATCTGGGTTGTTCTCCCTTCTCGTGTGTCACAGGAATATCTCCAAAGGACCGTCTTGAAGATCAGGTTGTAAATCAATTCAAACCCTCCCGCAGAATTGGATCAATTTACTTACGAATAATTTGACCCCAACCAAAATCGTTGATTGAAACCAAATCAATAGAAAACCCTAGACCCTTATCAAACCCGTTGATAAAAACCCAAGGTATAAAGTAAATCTCACAAGAATCGGTCTTGAAAAGGCAAAGATAGTTCTCATCTCAAGAACTAACGAAATTCCTCAAAGGAAGAAAATCAATTTTCATTGATCAAATCATAATTGAACATTACTATAATAATAAAACGACAATAATTAGCTTTATATAGGCGTACAAACCCTAAAACTAAATATGGAAAGTTTAAATTAAATATAACTTAAATAAATTAAACTAAAACTAATTAAAATAATAAAAATTTCAAACTGCGGACGAAGGCCGTGGGCAAGGCCGCGGAGCGGCCTTAGGCACGGCCTTGGTCAGAAGCAATTCTGGCCTTGGCACGTATTCTGATCTAGGTCGTGGGGGAAGGCCGCGGGATGGCCTGGAGTGCGGCCTCCATCAGAACGTTAGCAACTGGCTTCTGATCTTGTCCTTTGAAAATTCTACCTCATACTTTCGACCTTAGACGCGACCACCTACCTTTGATCCCTTTAGTGGATGCTAAATGAGCCATCTCCCATGCTCCGTTGCCATGTCTTGAACACTTTGAAACCTCCAATTTGCACAGAATGATGATATCCGTTGGTGAAGCTTGAATGATAGGAATCATAGCCACAGAATTCATATCAAACTCTCCATCTTCAAAACGATTCATCCTCGAATCGTTGCCATTAGTTGATGAGAAACCAGGTACGATCACAAGGGGTTGTTCACCACTTGGTGGTTCTTCCTCCAACGACTCCTCCAACTGATTCAAGAACGGCACACTCTTCCAATGATGCTTTCATCATCAATGCCACAAGGACTCTCTAGTAATGTTGTTGTATCTTCAGTTGGCTCCAAAGGTGATGCCTCGGCTTCAATCTTTTCCTCAATATGCACCTTCATTTGTTGTGGACATTCTTCAACTTCAAGTTTCACAGTTGAATTGTTGCTTCTCCTTATTGACTACTTGATTTTGCTTTTCCCTTGAAGCAACGACGTGTGATTCCTAATTTGTCCACCGCCTTCTGCATCTCTTCTATGAAAGTAGCACATCGACCCTTCATCTATCCCAGTATGGAAGAATCAAAATGATGCTTCCTAGAGGATTTGGACTTCGAAGACCGCTCCTTCCTCTTTGTAGCACTGCCCTCATAGTCCATATTCATTATTAACCGCCTTTGTAGAGGATTTGGAATGGCTTTTCTTATCAGTCGATCTTTCTAGCATCCAAACTATCTCTGCTTTTATAGAAGCTCTTTGGAATTCACAATTAAACTGTTAAAAATTTTCGAAGCTCAACATCATTAACCTGTAAAAATAGACGATTTTTTTTCACTTCTTGGCTTTTACGAAAATCTCACTTTTATGTCCTTTTTCTACTCAAGAATTTTCTCCAATCTTACAACCCTCTTTTTTTCTTTTTTTTTTAACTACACAAACAACTCACAAAACACACAAAAATCAATTTAAAAAACAAACAAAACAAAACTGAAAATTTTCGGATGAACAGTACCCGCCGTGAACAATAAAACCCTATGTGTGAACAGTACGCGTCCGTGAACAGTGTTTCCGGTATGAACAGTACCATAAACAGTGACGCTACAGTCGTGAACAATGATGCAATTTTTTTTTTCAAATCAATGACAAAAAAATCACAACTTTGATTTAAGAAAAATCAGATCTTGAACCAAGAACAACACTAAACAACTCAACACAAAAAATCTAAATACAATAGATATATCCAAACGGATTGATAACGAAGAGATATACCCAAGTGGGTTAAGCCAACGAAAAAAACCTATTTTTCAAGATTCAAATAGCTCTGATGCCACTTGATGGAGGAATCAGTGACCCTAGAATGACGATGCTCCTAAAACGCCTTGAATCTTCTCACAGGAATCTTCCCAAAGGACCGTCTTGAATGCCAGTCGTGTAAATCAATCCAAACCCTCCTATAGAATTTGATCAATTTACTTATGAACAATTTGACCGCCCAAACCAAACCCGTTGATTGAAACCAAATTAATAGAAAACCCTAGACACTTACCAAGCCTGTTGATAAAATCAAGGTATAACCTCACAAGAATCACTCTTGAAAAGTTGGAAAAAAGTTCTCATCTTAATAACTCATGAAATCGCTCGAAGGGAGTGAAACCAATTTTCATGGATCAAAATCATAATTCAACATACATAATAATGAAACCTACAACAGATAGTCTTGATTATAGGTATAATGTCCTAAGAAGCAATTATAGAAAATAGAAAACTATTACAATTATATAAATTAAACTAAAACTAATTAAAATAATAAAAATTCCAAACTGCGGACGAAGGCCGAGAGCAAGGTCGCGAGGCGACTTTGGTCAGAAGCAATTCTGGCCTTGGCACGCATTCTGATCCAGGTCGTGGGGGAAGGCCGCGGGACGGCCTGGAGTGCGGCCTCCATCAGAACGTCAACAACTGGCTTCTGGTCTTGTCCTTTGAAAATTCTACCTCGTACTTTCAACCTTAGACGCGACCACCAACCTTTGGCCCCTTTAGTGGATGCTAAATAAGTCATCTCCCATGCTCCGTTGCCATGCTTTGAAACCTCCAATTTGCACAGAATGATGATATCCATTGGTGAAACTTGAATGATAGGAATCATGGCCACAGGATTCGTATCATCAATTTTCTTGAAGCCAATATTGAATGCTTCTCCCTAAATACATTCCAAATAAATGTGATAGTAAAGTTACCTGTTGAAGTGAGATTTCAAAATCTTTCATGCTCAATTGTGGTTGTATACTGATGAATAACATGCTTAACTTCCAGCATTCTTCTCCAAATATGCGTGGCAATTTGTTGATTATGGTGGTTGTCCAAACCTTTATATTTTGCTTCCATAAATAGAGCCCATAGTGTATTGGCTTGTTGAAACTTCCAGCACAATTTGCAACTGAAAGCTTCCGCCATATCCTCCAGTCTTCTTATTCCAAGTCTCCCTTCACCGGTTGGGAAACACATTTTGTTCCTATTCCTCCAATGGCACTTCTGAGAGGAGCCCCAAAAGAAATCAGCCATTAGCTTTTGCAATCTTCTAAAAATTTGTTTTGGTGGTTTCACCACAGCAAATATGTGGAGAGGAATTGATGCAAGAACATGTTTAATCAACATTAGCCGACCTCCCTATGAAAGCAGCTTCTTCTTCCAGCCTGCAATCTTTGCAACAAATTTGTCAACAATAAATTGAAAATAAATAATTTTTCTCCAACCATGAAAGAGATTACAGCCCAAATACATAAAAGGAAAACTTTCATGCTTCATCCTCGTCATCCTTTCTATCCTCCTATGTTGCACCTGACCACATATTTTGGAAACAATAAAAAACTTTTGGCAAAGCAAAATGAAGCATGTCTCCTATCTCCACCCGTTGCTTTATACCTCTACTAAAAACCACAGCCACTAAAATGAATAAAATAGGCAACATTGGATCTTCCTGCTTAACCCCCCTAGAAGCCTAAAAAAACCATTAACTTTACAATTAATCAAAAATGAGAACCACCTTTGAGAAAGATTACCTATAATTAGATAAATAAATCTTTCTGTAAAGCCAAAACGCTGCAAAACTAATTTCAAAAAGTGCCACGACACTCTATCAAATGCCTTCATCATATCAAGCTTGAACAAACAATTATGTCCCCTTGCCTTCTTATCAATCGAAGCCACCACCACTTGAGCAAGAAGAATGTTTTCTAACACTTCCCTACCTTTCACAAAAGCAATTGTTCATGTGAAATAAGGGAAGATAGTATCAACCTCATCCTATTTGCCAAAATTTTTGTAAATACCTTATTTGTAAAAGTACTCAAACTAATGGGCCTAAAATTTGCAAATGTACAAGGATTCTGCTTCTTTGGTAATAAAATGATGAGAGAGCTAGAAATACCTTTTGGAATTGGCACTCCTGCAATAAAATCTCGCATTGCCTAAAGCAAATCCTCTGTAATTATGTCCCAACAATGCACAAAAAATACACCAGAGAATCCATGAGGCCCCGAAGCACTATCCCTATCCATTTCAAATACAACCCCATGCAACTCATCTAGAGTGACCTCCTTCAACAAATCCTCATTATGTACTTGTGACACTAATTAAGGAATAACCTGTACCAAACTATCTGCCCCACTAATCTGTTCTTCGGTCAACAAGTGTTTGAAAAAAGACTCTGCCTCTTTTGCAATTGGATCCTCCTCCTCTATCCAATGCCTTCTAAGTTTTTGACTCTAGTGATTCTCAAATGGCGCCTTTTCTCCTAAACTGTAGCATGGAAAATTTTGGTGTTCGTCTCTCCTTCCTTAAGTCATTTTATTCTCACCTTCTATTGCCAATATTCTTCTTCTTGCTTTAAATACATTAGCAACTGAGCCTGAGCCTAATGTAGTTCAACCCTAGCATCCTCCGTACACCAACTTTCATACTCCATTTCCTTTTGTCTCACAAGGTCTTCCTGTTGCTTTACATTATGAAATATGTCTCTAAAATGCTGCCTGTTCCAAGCTCTAAGACAATCTTTTAACCTTTTGAGTTTATAAGCAAAAGCATACATACCATAACCTATTCACATGTATAGACCAATTATCCTTGCACTAAATTCAAAAAAGAAACATACGAAATCCACATCTTCTGGAACCTAAAAGGTCTAGGTACAGGAACACTTGTTATCTTAGCCTTGAGTCAACAATGGAGAATGATCCGAAGTAGTTTTGCCCAAGTGATGCACATCAAACAAAGAAAACACATTCAGCCATTGTTGATTCACCAATACTCTATCCAATCATTTCATATCCATCCACCTGTTCTCATCCCTGGCCAAGTGTAAAGACAGCTAGAAAACGGTAATTCAACCAATTCATTTACAGATATAGCATCATTAAAATTAGCAATTGCCCCCAAGTCTTGGCTAGATTGACCCAAATATTCACTAACTGATCTTATAATATTAAAATCACCTACTGCCAGCCATGGTTTGTCATTTCTCTGCCCCAAAAGTTCAAGATCTTCCCACAAATGTCTCTTTTCAATTCTTGAGCATTTAGCATACACAAAGGTCGCCATTCCCACCTGGCTCCAATCATCTCGTGACACCATGACATGCATAAACTATTCCTTGTTTCTTAATACATTTAAATGGTACCCAAACTTCCAAAAAAGTCATATTTTATTGGACACATTACCCAAACTTCCAAAAAAGCCATATTTATTAGACACATTAAAAACACCAAAATCAAAAGATAGCTTTTATTCTCAAATGCTCAATTTTATCAACATTAAGTAGAGGCTCTGACAAAACCAACAACAAAACATTATGCATTCTAACTAATAACTTCAAATGACGGATAGTAGACTTATCCCATCGCTCCTCTCTATGTCCCTATATTAACACATTATTCATGATGAACCATAGAGGAAAAATCATCGGATGCTTTTAAAGTTTTCCTTGTGAGAATTTGCCTAGGGCAATTGAACATACTCCCTCCTTCTTCGTGATTTTTTTGAAACCACTTGCTAAAAACCCTCTTCATATGTGAGTTTAGGCAATCTTTTATCAATAAATTTATTAAAATTCTTGAATGATTGTAAGGAAAAATCCTTTTCCCGTGAAGAATGTTCTCACTACTCTGAATCAAAAAGAGATGTATGTGAAATGCTTTCATGAAGCCAGTCACCCTTTTTTATTTTAGAATCATCCATAATATCTCCCAGCTGCTGCTGTGTCTTCACTAGCAATTGAAGTGCTGGAATTACATCCAAATTCTCCATAGAAATTTGCTGTCAAACCCCTTCCAACTGTCCACTTGCTGTTGTTGTTGCTGTTGACATTGAAATCTCCTCACTAGACTACTGCTAGTGTGTCATTGGCATGACCTCCATGAGGCTTATTGTTGCTGATGATACTCAGACTCATTAGCAAATGGAACTTGATATTGCACTTCCTGTTCCTTCCTCTTGCTTAGTAACATCAACTACTGTGTGTCACCTAGAGTTGCTACTTTCTCCTCATGATGAATTGGAACATAAGCAGTTGCCTTGCAATTTTCTTTGTTGCTGTTTTACTGGTTGTGATTGCTGCTTACAAGTCTTGTTTAGCATGGCCTTGCTTGCTACAAAAAGTGCAGTAGGAAGGCATATTAGTCATAAACCCTCATATCCTGTACCTATCCAGACACGACTCGAATGTTCCTAGCGAGATCCAAATCCACACACACTCGTGCAACGTTTGGCCGTGACAAATTTGCAATAGCTGCATCAATCTTCAATGGCTACCCTAATAGCACTTGCAATGGAGAATAATGTAAGCCTTATCAAAGAAATGGACTGGCAAGTGTTCAAAAGAAATCCAAACAAGTGCATGCATTGATTCTATATTGAGCTTGAATTTAGGACTCCATTTGAATACTCTCATAGGAAATTCAGCCACACTCCATATTCCCTTAAGACAACAATGTAGGCAGTCTTCTTCAAGCACGAACCTTACTAATATGTGTCTATGATCCAGTAATGCATTAGAGAAGTTGGCCTAAAAACCAATCGTTTGGAAGGCTTTACGAATTGTTTCCAAATTCAACCTGCCGTGTGAGAACTTTCCAATCAGTGCATGCTTAAATGGAACAACCATTTTGTTGATTTCCTTAGGTGTAAAAACCACTACTAGTTTCCCTTGGTAATGCGAGACAAGTTTGATTTTGCAAGGCGATGTAATCGTATCATTCTTCAAGACATCGGCGAATGACTTGCTTTGGTGTTAGTGAGTAGTTTCCTGTCGCAAGCCAGCCATAAGAATGGCTGAAACTAGATGTGGAGTGTTGCAAGAAGAACGTAGAGGCCGGGCAATTACAGAAGAAAGAAGCCAAGGAAGAGATAAAAAAGAAAGAAAGAAAGAATTGTAGGAGCTTTTCCGGCCAGCATATACACATATACATATATATGTGTATGTATATGTTACATACACATATATAGGTATATGTGTATATGGGTGTGTATATATATACACATATATACACATATATGTGTGTGTGTGTATACATGTGTATATGTGTATATATATATACGTATGTATATGTGTATACATATATGCATATATATATGCATATGTGTATGTACATATATATATGTAAAAAAAAACTTTTGAACACCTCTCCTCGCTCTTCCTGACTCTCTACCTCAATTCTAGTTGTTTTTGAATTTGAGTTTTTCGGCCATGGAGGAGCTGGAATGACCTGGAATTGCAATTAGGTGGAAGAAATCCTTTGCCCAGATGCTGACCGGAACCGTGAACAAAGGAGACCTCAATCCCAGATTTAGGGTTCTCTTCCAAGTACAAGGGAGAGCCTACTCTTTGCCTTTCTCAGGATGAATTGAACACTTTCGCAACCCCCTTCAAGAATTCCTTGATTGATCGTTTTTCAATGGGTCGTCCTTCCATGGAGATTATTTGTAAATTCCTGCTTTCTCTAGGGCTTAAAGGGGAGTGTTCTGCAGGTCCTCTCGATGACAAACACATTCTGTTGAAGCCGCTAATGGAAGAAGACTTCACCAAGCTATGGATTTGTGGATCCTGGTATATCCAAAACAGGAAGATGAATATCACTAAATGGACACTTGACTTCCAACCAAACCAAGACGCATCTGTTGCACTAGTATGGGTAGGTATTCCTTGTCTGCCGCTGTCCCTCTTCAACATGAAGTACTTACAAAAATGGGGTTCGCTAATTGGCAAGCCACTGCAAGTAGATTCAGATACGTTGGAGTTTAAAAGGCCGTCCATTGCAAGAGTGTTAATCGAAGTCAATGTCCTGGTGAAACCCTATCAAAAGAGTCTGGATACGTGATGAAAATCATGGTAAATGGTAGCCTATGGAGTATGAAAACTGGCCATTATATTGTTCCCATTGTAGACGCTTGGGGCATGATCAATCGTCGTGTGTCAGGAAGCATCCGAAATTGTTGAAATGAGAGCAACAAGGTGTTTGTTGGAGAAGAAAGCCAAGAGATCCTCAGCCAAGCACTCAAAAGCCTGTTATCCCAGAATCTTTAAATGTCAAGCCAGTAGATGTACCCACAAGTACTTCTATCGAACCAGCTTCAGAGGAAGAGACTACTATAGTTACACATGCAAGTGAGGTTGTGCTAGCAGACGAGAGGACTGCTGAAACTTGTGGAGGTAGCAGAATTAGACGGCACAAACACAGGTATTGTGACTTTGCATGATAGAGTTGCTGATCATCAGCTATAGCCGATACCTAGTATAGTATTATCCAATAAGTTTGCTATCTTATGTGATAAGAAAATGAATGATCATGACCTGCTGGAAAGGCTGGAACACTATCCGACAAAAAAGGACATCATCCTTCACGTTCTCTCCACGTTGAAACAGGCCTATTTTGAAGCGTTGAGGCTCTAGCAACAACATTATAGGGCTGGAAGTAAATTTTCTGGAATTGAAAATGTTTCAGAAAACCTTGAATGCAAGGTTCCTAGCAGCCAATGTCTTGATGGATGAGGATAGACAAAAGCACATAGTTGAAGAAGCAATGGGCAGCTTGAAGAAGCAACCTGGACGACTTGAAAGGAGCAAAAAATAAGGTGTTTAGTTATTCTTCAACTCATTATTCACTTCGTTCTCACGATGTTATGTCTATTTAAACTCATAGTTTGGAATATATGAGGTGCATTCAAAAAGACTTACTTCGACATATTAGGATATGTGTTGTATTAATAATGCTTGCATGCTTTTTTTGATTGAACCATTGGCAAATGTATCCATGTTGAACGAGGTTAGACGGTTTCTTCATTTTGACTATGGAGGATCTTATCTAGAGGGCAAGATCTAATTTTTTGGGATGCATGATTTTAAATGTTCTTTTGAGGAATATGCAGGTCAGTTAGTACATGTGAAAATAGATTTTGGTAATGATGTTTATCTTGCTTTATCGGCGGTTTATCCAAAATGTACACAACTTGGGTTAAGAGCTTTGTAGAGGGCTTTGGAAGATTTGTCTTCTAGGATGCAAAAGCCGTGGCTAGTAATTGGAGATTTTAATATCATAGCTAGTGGAGAGGAAAGGGTGGGGGGTGTAGCTCCTAATTATTGGGATATTGATGAGTTTAATGAGGCGTTGGACAGAAATGATCTGCTGTCTGTGCAATTTGAGGGCTCCCTTTTTACCTAGACCAATGGTAAATTGTGGTAGAGACAAGACAGGGCTATGGTAAACTCTCTGTGGGATGATTCATTTGACTTTACCAAAGTCACGCACTTGGCTTACAGACGTTCGGATCATTGCCCTCTTTTGATCACCTGTGGTGGGGCTCACACATCGACAGGTTCCTCTTTCTACTTCCTGCATGTGTGGTTATCTCATCCAGACTTTATGTCCATTGTACAGGATAGTTGGAGACAGGTTGCAAATGGTGTTGGGATGACCTTTTTTTTCAACAAGTTAGTGAGATTAAAGAAAGTACTGAAAGACTGGAATAGAGCCCATTTTGGAAGGGTGGACACTCGTGTGAAGCTTGCTTTGGAGCAAATACTGCATTTAGAACATGAGTATGATAACATGCAGAATGCATTAGCTAGGGTAGCTCTTCATGAAGCTAAAGCAAACTACACAAGAGAGTTAGCCAGATAATGCGAATTTTGGAGAGAAAAAGCAGCTATGAAATGGATTAAGGAGGAGGATGTCAACACAGCTTTCTTTCACCCAATGGTGAGACAACTTCGCAAACCCAACTTTGTACACAAGATCTAGGACAATAGCGACGATTGGCGGGATGATTTAGAGGATATTAAAGCCTCTGCTTTTAGTTTTTTTTCATCACTCTTTACTACTGATAGAAAAGTAGCCATGCCATCCTCTCTTTCTTTCTCTTTGCCTCAAGTATCGGAGGAAGAAAACTAGGCATTGGGAGAACTGCCTTCTTTGGAGGGGTTACATGATGTGGTGTTTTCTCTTGATACTCATAGCACGGCTAACCCAAATGGATTTGGAGTAGGATCCTACCAAAGTTGCTGGAACATAATTAAAGAAGACTTGTTGACTATAGTGCATGATTTTTTCAAGGGTAGTAAAATGCCCTGTGGGTTCATAAGCTCGACGATTGTTTTGATCCCTAAGAAGGAAGGGGCATGTCGTTGGTGTGAGTTTTGGCCCATCAGTCTCTGTAATGTGTCCTCCAAAATCATTACAAAGACAATAACCAATAGATTAATCTTTTGCTTCCGAGGCTTATATTTGCTTGGCAAACAGGTTTTGTGCTAGGTCATGGTATTTAGGAAAATGTTCTTTTGGCACAAGAAATGGTTTTAGAATTAGATAGGAAGATTTCTAATCCTAATCTTATTCTGAAACTTCACATAGAAAAGGCTTATAATCGGATTGAATGGCCTTTCCTTTTGTTTATGTTGCAATCATTTGGTTTTTGGGAGTTAGTGGTAGACATGGTTTTCAGAGCAATTTCTAATAGCTAGTTCTCAGTTCTAGTTAATAGGAAACGCACAAGCCACTTTAGGGCTTCCATAGGTGTCTGACAGGGGGACTCATTATCTCTTGCACTTTTCTTGCTAGCAGCTGAATTTATGAGCAGAGGTCTCCAGCAACTTCTATCTGAGAAGCCTCGATTTTCTTTTAGCTCCTCATATGGCTTTGTGCCTTTTCTAGCATTTGCTAATAATATGATGATATTCATACGTGCATTGGAGGAGTGCCTCAAGGAGGTGATGTGATTCCTTTAGTTGTATCAACAAGCTTCGAGGCAAAAGATCAATGTCAACAAAAGCTCTTTTATATGTTCTCCTCAGACTGATGAGCAAACGGTACAACTGATATACTTGGTTACTGGGTTTGGGCAACAAGAGCTACCTTTCAAATATTTGGGGGCATCTCTTTTCATAGGTAAACCTAAGCGTATATTATTTGATGGTGTCATATTTGCTGTCAGGAATAGGCTAAATAATTGCGGGCGATTCTTTTCTGCTGGTTGTAAAATTGTGTTAGCTAAGCATGTCATTAACTCCATTCCTCTGTACTTGATGCAAGTACTGAAGCCTCTAAAAGGGGTCATAAGACGTTTGCACAAGTTATTCAATGGGTTTATTTGGGATCATCAGGAGAAGAGGCGCATACATTGGGCATCTTGAAAAAAATTATTTTTCCCAATGGTAAAATGAGGTATTGGTGCCCGATCTTTGTATGATGTAGAATAAGCCTTTGCTTATACACTGTGGTGGAGGTTGAGATTAAATGTCTCTCCGTGGGCTAGTTTCATGCACAAGAAGTATATCAAGGAATGGAATCAGTTCCAAGATAATAAAACAAGAGGTTCTTCTACTTGGAGAGGGTTGTAACAATCAGAGAGGATGCTGAAGCACGTATACGATAGTGTGTTCGTGAAGGATTGGTTGACTTCTGGTATGATTGTTAGATCTTAGATGTTCCCCTGATTATTATTTGCTCTAACTAGCAGGCTCCCCATTTTCTTGTAGCTGAATTTTTGTAGGTAATTCATGGGACACTGCCAAGCTTCACCTTTGGCTACCAAATGACATTGTGGCAAAAATTAGAAAGCTTCACATTCACCCATTGGAGAAGGATTTAATGATATGGGCACCTGCGACAAATGGTAATTTTTCGGTGTATTCTGCTTGGGAAGTTATCAGGAAGAAGAGGCCAGCTTCACGGCTTATGCGAGGTATTTGGTGTTCTTTAGCCCCACTAAAAATATTCTTTTTTGGTTGGCGCTTGGTTTATAATTTGGTTCCGCTGGAAAGCATCTTGAAGAAAAGAGGATGTTGCATTGTCTCTCAATGTTTGTGTTGTTTCAATGACAGTGAGACTGTGGAGCACCTTTTTATACATGGCAAGGTTGTGTAGGAAGTTTGGAAGCACTTTTTTGGGGCATCGGGTTTGGAATGGAGTCATTTTTCTTATTTGTCGTCCATCCTTATGACATGGTTTTTGGCCTTCCCCGCAGGTAATCATAATCATATTATCTGTGTGTTACATTTGCTTATTATCTGATTGATAGGTCCCAAGGTCAGCAAGCTTCCAAGGTGATTGAGAATGTGTTTCAAGACTTGGATGGTCCTATGACTAGGTCAAGAGTTAGGAAAATGAAGGATGCTTGGCATGGTCTCATTGTGGACACGTTGGATAATGTGTGCAAGGAGACCAATATGGATCCTTTGTTACGTATTGTGCATTGCTTATGGGCTGACCAAGGAAGGAAGGATGATTCAAGCATGGGAATGAAGTGCCAAACCTTCTGACCAAACCCGAGCCAAGAACCTGCGCTGCGTGTAGGTACCGCAGGTACCATCAGAAGGCTCGTTCATGAAATATTTGAAGTGCCAAACTTTTTTACCAAACCCGTGCCCCGTACCCGCACAGCGGATAGGTGCCGTGGGTACGATCAGAAAGTCCATTTAAGTTGTTTTATGCAATTTTTTTAGTTGTAATCTTTAGTAGTCAAGTGTTAGGTTACAACTAGGGTAAAATACTTTCTTGGTTTATGTTTTTTGTGCCGCCCTATATAAGGGTTTCTTGTGAACAACATTAGACACAACGTTTATGATATTTTTGAGTGAATTCTCTTCAAAGTTATCTTAGTTCTTTGGTGATTGAGAACCGCCATAGGTCTTATCAAGTTTTGCTTGTGGCGACCATCCAATCTCGCTTAGAGTTTCCTTTCGGTTTTGTTCAAGTTCTTTAGAGAATTAGGTTGAACGATTGAACGCACTCAATTCGATTCATCTTGATTTTCCTAGGATCGAAGGGCATCTTCAAGGGGAAAAGTTCGAGCAACCTACTCCACGTCAAGGGTTCTTGGAAGATCCATCCAAGGGTTCTTGAGTTCAACGAGTAGTAAGCCTAAAATCCAAGAGTCTTGGTAGTCTTCCGTACGCGTGCGCGCATCAATTGGTATCAGAGCTAAAGTTCTTTGATTTTCAGGTTCTATCAATCCGTTTGTTCCTTTGGAATTGCTGATATATCCCTTTTGTTTGTTGTTTCGTGATATTAAGGCAAGAGTTTCGTGCCTAACCCTAATATTTTGTTTGCTTCATGCTATCTTTTCTTTTCAATTTGTGTTTACCTTCGTTGAATTTTGTTTCTGTCCGTCTTTAACATTCTTAAAATTTCAGCCTTTAGTTTTCGTTGTTTCCTTATTAAATTTCGTGCTTTAGGGTTTGTTTAGAGTCGTTCTTGGTTGTTTCTCAATCAAGAATTCTAGAGTTGTGTGGTATTTTGTGTTTCTTGACTGTTTTTATTGTTTTCTTGGAATTCTTGTGCTAAAATCTTCCAAAAAGAATCAGTTTCTTAGACTTGCCATTCTAGGGTTGAAGATTCTTGATGGTACTATAGCATCACTATTCACGGGGGGCTACTGTTCACGCCTAGGGTTTACTGTTCACGGCGGATACTATTCATCGAAAATTAGTGTTCATTCGGTGAATTTTACTTGTTTTTTTGATTTTTGTGGGTTATCTGGGTTTTGAATTCACAAAAAAGAAAAATCTTGCACAAAGAAAAGTCGTGCAACACAAAAGAAAGTGAAAGAGGCGTGCAAAGTGATAAAAGCTAAGCACACCAACTAAATCAATTAAACTGAAGTATATTTGGCTAGAATACTGTCCTTGTGCAACCGAGTAGATCTGTTGAAACAAACAGATCGTTGGACAGAGAACAACGCCACGTACGAAAGTTTAATTGACCAGATTCTACTCTTCTTGTTCTTGGTGTTTTGTTGGAGTATTGTTTTACAAAAGTTTGGTTATTTTTTTCTTCCAAAGAATATTAATAGTCGAGAAACATTACACAATTATACCACACATTAGGGTGTCTATATTATGTCTGTTCTTGATTCTTGGTCATTCTTTATTACTCTCTTGAACAAAACACTCTAAACATACTTATTCTTGACCTCTACATTTACTCTCATAGATTGGTGTTACTATAAGCCTTGGTAAGATTGAGTGAGCTAGTTCTTCTCTAAAGAGACAACAAGAAAATTCATTCAGTCGGAAAAGGCTTAGTAGTGAGCACAAGGAGGGTAAAAGCCAACAAATTTGAGGGAAGCGAGTGCAAACACTAAGGGAGTGATCTACAAATTCTTGTTTATATTGTTCTAACATTTTATTTTGCAAGTTTAAGGTACTATAGCGGAACATGATGATCTTAAGGCCATGATGAGAGGCATGCAAGATAACTTCCAACGCCTCATGGAGCAAATGCAAAACATGTCCATGAGAATGGATAATGTGGAGCAAGCATCTAGGGCTCGAGGAGATCCACATGATGGTAGAGAAGTTGGTTCCAACACTAGAATGACTCAAAATTCAACTTATGATGATGTTATTGAAGAGGGGTCAAAGTTTGATGATATTATTCAAAGGAGAGGAAGGAGGGTACCACGTGAGCCCGATGAAAATTTGGGAAGCATTAAGATGAAAATACCTTCATTCCAAAGCAAGTTGGACCCCAAGGCATATCTTGAATGGGAGAAAAAGGTGAAACATGTATTTGAGTGTCATAACTACTCCGAAGCAAAGAAAGTGCAGCTAGCTGCAGTTGAATTCACTGACTACGCAAGTATTTAGTAGGATCAACTTGTCAAAAATAGGAGGAGGTGTGGAGCTGAACTCGTGAGGACTTGGGGGAGATGAAAGCCATTATGAAGAAAAGGTTTGTCCCAAGTTACTACTCACGTGACCTACATAGGCGTCTATAATTCTTGAAGCAAGGATCTATGAGCGTTGACGAGTATTACAAGGAGATGGAAATGCTCATGATCAAAACGGACATTAGGGAGGATGGAGAGGCTCTTATGTCAAGTTTTCTAGCAGGTTTGAACTCAGAAATTGCTGAAATTCTAGAGCTGCAATATTATTTAGAGATTGACGACTTGGTAGAAAAAGCAATCAAGGTTGAGAGACAACTGAAAAGTAGGCGTGCTAGAGGATTTTTCACTACACAAAATCATACTAATTGGAGAGTTGAACAACTAAGAGCTTTAGAGATGCTGAACAATCACATGGTCTTCCAACTCGTGCACCATTGCGTAGGGCTGAACTAATTACAAAACAAGATTCTAAGGGTAAGCAAATTGTGAAATCTAAGTAAAGGGAGATTAAATGTTTTAAGTGCCACGGGTTCAGGCACATAGCTGTTCTTGTCCAAACAAGCGCACTATGGTTATTTTTTAGGATGGTGAAATAGCTAATGTAGCTTCAAGTGAAGATGATGAGGAGATGCCTCCATTAGAGAGAGGATCTGAAGATGAAGATAATGTGTATGGTGGGGATCAAGGTGAAGTTCTTGTCATTAGGCGAGCTCTTAGCATTACACCTAAAAAGGATGAAGTGGACATACAAAGAGATCACATTTTCCACACTAGGTGTACTGTACAAAATATGGTATGTAGCATGATTATAGACAGTGGATCTTGTAATAATGTTGCTTCTACTTTGTTTGTAGATAAGTTGGGTTTTGAGACTAAATGTCATCCCAAGCCATACAAATTGCAATGGCTAGCTGAGGTTGGGGACATGCGGGTTACCAAGCAAGTTAGGGTACCATTCTCTATCAACAAGTATAAGGATGAGGTGTGGTGCGATGTGATTCCCATGCAAGCGTGCCACATATTTTTTGGGCGTCTTTTGCAATTTAATAGGGGGGTTACCTATGACGGCTACAAAAATAGGTATTCCTTCATGTGGAACAATTGAAGAATCACCTTGGATTCAATCAAACCGTCCGAAGCACATGCAGACCAAATAAGAATTACAAAGGAATTCAAGATAAGAGAGGAACAAAAGTTACAAGCCCGTGGAGAAGATGAGAAGGGGCTTTGGTTTGTTCATGAGTCTGACCAAAATGGCACAATAAATAGTGACCAAACTAGGGTTCTAAGTGAGAAGAAAGAGAGAAAGAAGCAAGTGAATGCTTTTGCTACCAAGAGTGATATTGTTTCAGCTTTGGAGGCTAAGCAACAACTTCTACTTGTTTTATATAAAGATGTTCTTCTTTCTTCGAGCGAGTTTAATGCTCTTAATCCTAACTTACCTAGTATTGTGGTGTCTCTTTTGTAGGGTTTTAAAGACGTATTTCCTAAAGATATACCATATGGGTTACCACCATTGAGGGGGATTGAGCACCAAATCAATTTCGTACCTGGTGCTAGCATTCCCAATCGCCTTGCCTATAGAGAAAATCATGAGGAGACGAAAGAGATTCAAAGACAAGTGGATGAGCTTGTGGAGATAGGATTTGTTTGTGAGAGTATGTCACCATATGCCGTACCAGTCATTTTGGTGCCAAAGAAGGATGGAACATAGCACAAGTGTGTTGACTGTAGAGCCATCAACAAGATAACAGTAAAGTATCGTCATCTTATTCTTAGGTTAGATGATATGTTTGATGAATTGCATGGTTCTAGTATTTTCTAAAAAATTGACTTTAAAAGTGGGTATTATCATATTAGAATGGAAGTAGGTGATGAATGAAAAATCGCATTTAAGACCAAGTATAGATTGTATGAATGGTTAGTTATGCCTTTTGGGTTAACTAATGCACCTAGCATATTCATGAGGCTTATGAACTATGTGTTTAGGGCTTTCATTAGTAAATTTACTGTGATTTATTTCGATGACATTCTAATCTATAGTAGGTCACTTGAGAATCATGTTGAGCACTTGCACCAAGTTTTGTGTGTATTACGAGAGCATCATCTTTATGCTAACTTGGCAAAGTGTTCATTTTGCATGGAAAGCATTGTGTTTCTTGGATTCATTATTAACTTTAGGGGTGCACATGCTGATGAGTCTAAGGTACAAGCCATACGTGAATGGTCTACACCAAAGAGTGCTAATGATGTTAGGTCTTTTTATGGTTTAGCAAATTTTTATAGGAGGTTTATGCGTAATTTCTCTACTATTGCTGCACCTCTTAATGAACTTGTTAAGAAAAATTCTATATTTAAGTGGGAAAGTAAACATCAAGAGGCATTTGATTTATTGAAGAACACGTTAACTAACGCACCCTTATTGTGTTTATCTAATTTTGACAAGCTTTTCGAGGTTGAATGTGACGCTTCTGGAGTAAGTATTGGGGTCGTTCTTATGCAGGATTCCAAACCCATTGCGTACTTTAGTGAGAAGCTAAGTGGTGCAATCTTAAATTATCCTACATATGACTAGGAGCTCTATGCTCTTGTGCGAACTCTTCAAACCTGGCAACACTATTTTCTTCCTAAAGAGTTCGTGATTCACTCTAACCATGAGAGCTTGAAGTTTTTGAAGACTCAAGGCAAGCTCAACAAAAGACATGCGAAGTGGTTAGAGTTTATCGAATCCTTTCCATATACAATCAAGTACAAACAAGGTAAAAAAATGTGATAGCTGATGCATTGTCAAGAAGGTATACTCTTATTACTAGTTGCTTGGTTTTGATTGTATTAAGAAGTTATATGAGCATGATTTAGATTTTTTGAAAATCTGGTCTTTATGTTCTAAACGTGCTTATCTTGATTACTTTAGGTATTATGGATTTTTATTCAAAGATCATAGGTTATGCATGCCTAGGTGTTAAATGCGTGAGTTGTTGGTTAGGAAAACTCATGAGGGTGGTCTTATGGGACACTTTGGTGTCAAGAAAACTTTACATGTGTTGCATGAGCATTTCTTTTGACTTAACATGCGAGCTGATGTTGAATCTATTTGTGCTAAATGTATTACTTGCAAGCCAGCAAAGTCTCGAGTTCAATCCCACGATTTGTATATACCTTTACCCATTCCTTCACAACCTTGGATGGACATTTTTATGGATTTTGTTTTGGGTTTACCAAGGTCTTCTAGTGGTAAAGATAGTGTGTTTGTTGTAGTAGACAGATTTAGTAAGATGGCACACTTCATTGCATGTTCAAAAACTAATGATGCCACTTACATATCTGATTTATTCTTTAAGGAAATTGTAAGATTGCATGGTTTGCCCCGCAACATTATTAGTGATAGAGATGTCGAATTTTTTAGTCATTTTTGGCACACTTTGTGGAGTAAACTTGGTACTAAACTATTATTTTTTACTGTTGCACATTCACAAACTGATAGTCAAATTGAAATAGTTAATAGAACCCTCTCTACACTATTGCGTGCAATCATTCAAAAGAACTTAAAGAATTGGGAAAAATGTTTACCACACATTAAGTTTGCTTATAATAGAACTGTTCATTCCACTACATCTTACTCATCTTTTGAGGTTGTTTATGGTTTTAATCCCCTAATTCCTTTAGATATTTTACCTTTGCCTACTAATGAAGTTGCTGATCTTGAAGGTAAAAAAAAAGCTCAATTTGTTAGGAATCTTCATGCTAAGGTGCGTGAGAATGTACAGAAAAAGAATGAGCATTTTGCAAAGGTAGCAAACAAAGGTCGAGTGAAAGTCGTATTTGAGCCCGAAGATTGGGTTTGGGTGCACATGAGGAAAGAAAGATTTTCACAACAAAGGAAGTCTAAGTTGCATCTTAGGAGGGACGGACCCTTCCAGATCCTTGAAAGAATTGGGGACAATGCCTACAAAGTGGATTTACCTAGTGAGTATGGAAACGTTAGTGCAACTTTTAATATTTCTGACTTGTCTTTGTTTGATATAGGTGATTCTAGGACGAATCCTTTTGAGAAAGGAGGGAATGATAGGTCCCAAGATCAGCAAACTTCCAAAGTAACTAAGGATGTGTTTCAAGACTTGAATGGTCCTATGACTAGGTCAAGAGTTAGGAAAATGAAGGATGCTTTGCATGGTCTCATTGTGGACACGCTGGATAATGTGTGCAAGGTGACCAACATGGATCCTTTGTCACGTATTGTGCATTGCTTATGGGCTGACCAAGGAAGGAAGGATGATTCAAGCATGGGAATGAAGTACCAAACCTTCTGACCGAACCCGCGCCATAAACTTGCACCGCGTATAGGTGCCGCGGGTACCATCAGAAGGCTCGTTCATGAAATGTTTAAAGTGCCAAACTTTCTGACTGAACCCGCGCCCCGTACCCACGCCGCGGATAGGTGCCACGGGTACAATCAGAAAGTCCATTTAAGTTGTTTTATGCAATTTTTTTAGTTGTAATCTTTAGTAGTCGAGTGTTAGGTTACAACTAGGGTAAAGTATTTTCTTGGTTTATGTTTTTTGTGCTGCCCTATATAAGGGTTTCTTGTGAACAACATTAGACACAACGTTTATGATATTTTTGAGTGAATTCTCTTCAGAGTTTTCTTGGTTTTTTGGTGATTGAGAACCGCCATAGGTCTTATCAAGTTTTGCTTGTGGCGACCGTCCAATCTCGCTTAGAGTTTCCTTTCGGTTTTGTTCAAGTTCTTTAGAGAATTAGGTTGAACGATTAAACGCGCTCAATTTGGTTCATCTTGGTTTTCCTAAAATCGAGGGCATCTTCAAGGGGAAAAGTTTGAGCAACCTACTCCACGTCAAGGGTTCTTGGAAGATCCATCCAAGGGGTCTTGAGTTCAATGAGTAGTAAGCCTAAAATCCAAGGGTCTTAGTAGTCTTCTGTACGCGTGCGCGCATCACTGGTTTCTTTGGATTAGAAGGAACGAGGCAAAATTTCAGGGTAAACAATTTTAGACTCCAGGGGTACTCTTTTGTGTGGAGTAATTTCTGGTTCAATTGGCTACTTCAAGAACTTTTAATAAGGCCCAATTGAACCCTTTTGAAACAACTTATTGAGCGAGTTTTTTCAAAGTTTCAAGGGACCAGGGAAAAAGGCTAATGGTTGTTCGTTGGTTAAAGCCAAATCTGGGATGTTTCAAGCTTAATACAGACGCTAGTGTGAAGAACTTCAAGGCTGTTGGAGGAGGTGTTCTTAGAGACCATTAAGGGAAGGTATTAGTTGCTTTTTATAAAGAGTTTGGGGATGTGGATGTGCTTTAAGCGGAAGCTCTATCATTGTTACACGAGTTACATTTTTGTGTGGATTGGAGGTTAATGAATTTTGTGGTTGAAGTGGATTCACTATCTTTAGTCCAACTCATACGATCATAGGTGAAAGGTAGCTAGGTTCTATGTTCTATTCTTAGACAGATAAAGCTTCTTATGCGTCAATCGCAGGCAGTGATTTGTCATATTTTTCGAGAGGCAAATGCTTGTGGCGGATAGTTTATCTTCTCTTTAGATTGGAATTGATTTTTTGTTCATTCTGTAGAGTCTTTACCTATTAAGGTCAAGTCATTAGTCAGGCTACATATGAATAACACGCCTTATATTCGCTTTTCTAGCTCTTGCATCATATCTGGAGGTTAGGCTGCATGTCCCCTTCCTTGGTTTTTTCTTTTTCACTATTAATAAAACTTAGAGATGGCTTTCTTCCCTCGTGTACGGGGTTTGCCAAAAAAATATATATGTATAAATATGTATGTATATGTGTATACATATATGCATATATATATATGTATATATGTATGTAGTTGTGTATATGTATATACATATATATACATATATAAATGTACACATATACATATACATATATATGTATATGTGGATACAAATATATACATATATACATGTACAGATATACATATATATGTATATACATCTATATATGTATATGTGTATATACATATACACATGTACATATATATATGTATATGTGTATATGTATATATGCCTATATGTATATATCTATATAAACACACGCATATACATATACAACAGGTATAGATAGATTTTCTCTCTACTCCTTCTTCCTCCTATCTTCGTGGGTTTTTTAATTTTGAATACCAAATAACAGCCAGCGGTTTGTTGGACTACCGTAGCTGTGGCTCCTCCATTGCTTGCCAGGTGGATTAGCCACAAAAACCTTCAATTGAGCAGAAATCCTTTGCTCAACTTTTCACAACTGCATCGCAATCTCCTATCTCCATAAAGAAGCCATCGTTGAACAAGAGGGGCTCCGGCTGTGTTCTTCTCTATAGATGATATTCAAAAACTGGCGTCCCCTCTGAAACTTGCACTGGTGGGTCAGTTTTCCCATGGACATCCCAAGTTGGAGTAAATGAGGAAGTTCATTACCTCTTTAGACCTAAAAGATGTTTGCTAGATTGGTCACATGGACGCTCGACATATCCTAATTCGCTGTTCCTCAGAATTAGATTCATAGAATATGAGCAAAGGGGTTATGGTTTGTTAGGAAATTCCAGATGAGAGTATTTAAATGGACTTCTAGCTTTCATGTCAATAAGAGTCTTCATTGGTTCTGGTTTGGTCCTTGCTTCCTGGCCTGCCAGTTCACTTCTATGATAAACACTCTCTTTTCCATAGTTAGCGCTGTTGGAAGGCCAGTTGTTAATTGATTCTCCTACCCTTGATTTGACTCAACCAAGTGTGGCTAGATTATGTGTGGAAGTTGATTTGATGAGGTAGTTACCTGAGAAGATTTGGATAGGGATGTAAGAATCTATGGAGGGTTTCTGGCAGTCCATTGAGCCGAAGAATCTGCCTTCATACTGCTCACAATGTTGGCACCTAGGTCCCGCTTAGGGAGTCCTATCATAAAGGAGGTGATAAAAATTTCCAAGGGAAAACACGTGTAGGTATTATTCCACAGTCAGAGCAGATTGCTCCCAGTACTAAGAAGGATCAGCAATGGGTGGTAGTTTCCTAAAAAGCAGTCAAAACTGGTAGGTGCTAGGGTGGATGATGGATAAGGCTCATTCAAACCAAGAAAATGATAGGGTTGATAATGGAATACAACGATAGGCTGGGATTCCTAATGTTGATGATTTAGAACGAGCGAAGGAATATTAGGTTGCATTGAATGGTGCAAATATTGCAGTTGGAAACTTCACATCACAAATAAAATAATCATTTGGTTTTGGTGCATCAAGTTTATGATTCAGTCTGATCAAACCCAAATTGTGGGGATGGATCCCCCAAAGGAAAATCATTATGATTTGAACTGAGCCTCAACCAGTACATTCAATAGTTAGAGGAGGAGACACAACAAGCTATACTCGGAGGACCACGATGAGCAGCAGGTGCTTGGCCCTCAAGAAAACATGATGAACCAAGTGCAACTGGTAGAGCTGCCTATTTCTACTGGGAATTTGTCATTAAGAGGTCCTATTGCAGCTGGATGAACTTGTTGAGCCTTCAGGTAGTGTTGCTACTAGACCAAATGATGATTTGTTTCATGAAGTGAAGGCTAAGAAGCATGGTGTTAGGCTAGTAACTTTTTTGGATAGGCAATTGCACTCAACGTTAAAAATTTTGAGTAAATAGTTTCCTAGCCTTATCCAATGATTAATACATTATTCTAGAATATTAGGGGGCTTGCTAAGCATTCTCATTTGCGAAGATTGAAATGAATAATTAGGCAATATAAAATTGAGTTTCTTTGTATTTATAAAGTGCGGGTATTTTCTACTCAGTCTGAATTGTTTAGATTGAAACTCCAATTTGACTTTGTTCATTGCAATGATGAAGCATCCATATGGGTCTTCTGTAATAATCCATTTAAGTGCTCTTTGGTGGGTGAAAGGGGGCAATAATCCACTCTGGTGATTGAGCATAGCCTTTTTTCAATTCCAGTATGTTCCTCATTTATTCATGCCTCTTGTACTAATGATGATAGAAAAGAATTGTGGATAGCTCTATTAGCAGGAAAGCCAACACATGGGCAGTGGATGATATGTGATGACTTTAATGTGGTGGTGGATTCATCTAAAAAGAAAGGAGGGCGATACTTTCAGACTGTTCGAAATCTAGTGATTTTTAAATTTCACGTCTGTTGGGAGTTTGTTTGATGATGGATGTTCAGGCCTGTCTTTTACTTGGTGCAACAATAGATATGGACAAGTTTGCATTTAGAAAAGATTGGACCCTCTACTTATCAATACAGAATGCGTAGATGCAGGGGTTGGATTTCTTTGTGATACATTTGCTTAGGGATCCATCAGATCATGCACCTATTTTAATGGCAACTTCAACAAGACTTGATAATAAACCTTGGACTTTTCAATTTATTAATGCTTGAGCGAATGACAAGGAGTTCTTGGGTGTTGTTAGAGAGTCTTGGCAATAGAATTATGATGCTTCGCCAATATGATTGATATGTATAAAGTTAAAAATATTGAAGCAATGACATAAGGAATGGAATAAGGATTACTTTGGGAAGTTTTACTTTATTGTTAAGTTGGTAGAAGAGAATCTTGCCCATGCAGAGCTTTGCCTTCAGCAAGACTCTTTGAATTCTCATCTTGTACAACTAAATGCTGCCAAGTCTTCTTTGAGATGTTCTTTGGCTGTGGAAGAGAGTTATTGGAAACAAAAAGCTAGAGTGAAGTGGCTAAAGTTGGATGACAAAAACACCAAATTCTTTCATGTTGTTATGAAGCAACGTAGAATTCAGTCAATTATTCATAAAGTTCCAAATGCTGTAGGGGTTTGGTTATCTAATGAGTCAGAGATTTCAGCTAAAGCTACTAATTTTTTTTCTTCCCTTTTTGTAGCAGAGGATACTAACAAGGCTGAGTTAAGAAACATCATTTCGAAATTGGTGACCCCTCAAAAAAATGAAGAGCAAGAAGGTGTTCTTTCTTTTGAGGAAGTGAAGAAGGTGATTTTCAATATGGATGGGGATAGTGCAGCTGGCTTAGATGGTTTTACGAGGAAGTTTTTTACTTCTGCATAGGATATTATTAGAAAGAATATCTACAAAGCAGCTGTAAGCTTTTTTTGTGAAGCTGAACTTCCGAGGGATGTCACTTCTACCTCTATTGTATTAATTCCAAAGGTTGCTTACCCTAGGGATTTTTCACAATTTTGGCCAATTAGTCTATATAATGTTTTTAATAAAATTTTTTCTAAACTTCTAGCTGACAGATTGGGACATATTTTGCCTAAGCCTATTTCCCTAATCAGAGTAGGGTTTGCTAGAGGAAAGACTTATTGCTGACAATTGCTTGCTAGCACTGGAGATATTATATGGGATGGAGAAGCATAAAATAGGGAGGCAATATGGCTACTAAGTTAGATATGGCTAAAGCATGCGACAGGGCCAATTGGTTCTTTCTCATTTGAGTTGTATAGGCCTTTGGGTTTAGAGAACGCTGGTTGGACATGATTTGGAGGATGATATCTAACCCTTGGTTCTCAATGTTTATTAATGACTTACCTTGTGATTTTTTAAGGGCTCAAAGGGATTAAGACAGGGGGACCTACTTTCTCTAGCTCTTTTTATTCTTGGTGCTAAGGTATTATCCAGGCTTCTTAATCAATTATTTTCTAAGATTGGTTTTTATGGTTTTAGGTTGCCAAGAAATTTTCCTCAAGTTAATCACTTGGGGTATGCAAACGATGTTATAATTTTTTCAAGTGGTGGGTCATCTTCCTTGAAATTGGTGTTCGAGACACTAACAGGTACTAGGATTTGTCAGGCTAAAAGGTGAATGTTGATAAGAGTTATTTTATGGTTCACCCGAGGATGCCTAGGTCAAGAAGGGTGGTTATTAAGCACATGATAGGTTTTTCAGTGAAAGAGTTTGCGGTAAGATATTTAGGGTATCCTTTGTTTGCAGAAAGACGAAAGAGGCATTTTTTTTGTGGATGTTTGCTAGTCTATAATTAATAAGATAGATTCTTGGAAGAATAAGCTATTACCTGTGGGGGTTTAAATTGTGTTAATTAAGCATGTTCTCTCGTCTATTCCTGTTTATTTGTCTATGGTAACTTTATCTCCCCTATCTATCTTACATAAATTAGAAGGTGTTTTTGCTAGGTTCTTGTGGGGGAAGGATAATGGAAGACTTAAGCTCCATTGGATTAAGTGGAAGGAGTTGTGTGAGCCACAAGAAACAGGAGGTGTGGGCTTCAGGCAACTTAAAGAGGTCTATGATGTTTTTTTCATTAAGCTTTGGTGGAGGTTCTGTTAGAATAACTCTCTATGGGCTAGTTCATGATGGCCAATTATTGCTCCAATGCCCATTCTTGCATGGTAGATAACAAGCAATCTACATCACACACTTGGAGAAGGATGCTAAAGGCTAGAGATTTGGCTGAGCAGAATATTGGGTGGCTTGTTCAATCTAGAAATTCAAATTTATGGTTTGATAATTGGATGGACACAGGAGCATTAGCCTCCAAACTAGTTGATGTTTCAGATCATGCAATTAATTATTTCTGTTCGAATGGAGTTTGGGATTCTGACAAATTTTCTCAATGGGTCCCTGGGCAAATTGTATCACAGATTATAGCTTTCCTTACAACCAGAAGGTAAGAGTCCAAATAAGATGATTTGGCAACCATATCGATCAGGTGATTTCTCTCTAAAGTCAACTTTTAAGTTGGTTCATACTTTTAAAAACCCTATCTTTTATGTCAAGTAGAATTTGGCATCCTAGAATTCCTATTAAAGTATCCTTTTTTATGTTGTGCCTGTTAAAAGATAGACTTCACGTAGATTCTATTTTGTGTAAGCTAGGGGTTTCACATTGCTTCTCAGTGATTTTGACTTACTCTTTCAAAGGTTGAAACTAGCTAACCATATTTTTTGTGAAAGGAAAATTGCAAAATAGGCATGGAAGTACTTTGGCAATGTCATAGGGTTATTGTATAGGAGTTCAACAGTTAAGTGCTTTATAGCAACTTGGTGGTTTTTAAAGGCTGATAACAAGTATTTGGAGTTTGTTTTCTACTTGTTACCATTGCTGATTTGTTGGAAGTTGTGGAAAGCATGACACAATGTTGTTTACAATGGGGTTCTTCCTATGGCGGTATGATTTGTATTGAGATTTTTCAGAAAATGAGGGAATTGTTTAACTTGCAATTTCCTAGTTGTGGTTTTTAGGTTCCACTTGAAGTTCTTTCTATGATGAGCTTTCTAGAGGCAAGGTGAGTAATAGGTGCCAGAAGATTATTTGGATGATGCCAAGGGAAGGAGTACTAAAGCTTAATATTGATGGCTGCTCTAAAAGAAACCCGGGGAAGGCAATTGGAGGAGGAATTTTGAGGGGTAGTTCGGAAGAGTTCATACTAGGCCTTTTTGGTTAATTTTGGTGAAGCAAATAGCATCCAAGCAGAGGCTTGTGAGCTGTTATTTGGAAGTGTTGTTTGCAATATGGCTATGGGTCTTTTGTAGTTGAAAGTGATTCTGAGGTTCTGATTTAGGTCCTCAATAGGAGGTTCAATTGCCTATGGTCCATTTATAGAGTGGTACAGCAAATTCATAATTTGGATCATCATTTTATTTAGGTGTGTCAGTGCTTTTAGGAAGCTAATCAGGTAGCAAACGCTTTGTCCAACACTGGCATGGCTTATTCAAGTCATAAAATTTATACTCAGGTTGTTGATATTTCAATTCAAGCCGGTGGTGTGTTTAGATTAAATATGTTCCAAATTCTTTCTTTTCGTAGAATACAATGAACATGTGTAAAGGGAATAGTATTCCTAATTTATTTTTAAAAATATTACTCTGTACTAAGGGTGGCAATCGGGTAGGGTTTTGGGTTGATGGGTTGGGTTGAGACACAGGTATAATAGCCAACCTGCCCAACCCGAACCCGACCCGCCATGGGTAAAAAAAAGGAAAAAAGAGGAAGAAAAAGAAGAAGAAAAGAGGAAAGAGAAGAAGAACAAAAGAGACTAACACACACCTTTCACACACACAAAAGAATCAAATGCATTTTTTTCACACACTAATATCAAAATCACAAACTAACATACACTTTATTTCTTTTTCGATTTACTCTCCATAAACCTGGTAGAATTTTTAATTTTTCTTACAATTTACTTGATTAATTATCCAATAGAATTTATATTTAAATACAGATGGATGAATCAAATCTTTCGCGGGTCAGCCAGTGAGTCAGTCAAGTCCGACTTGATTTCGACTCAACCCACCAAGCTTAAATCCAAACTCACTATTTTCGAGTTAGCTTCTTGTCGTGTCAGAAATTACCACCCCTACTCTATACTTTGAGAGGTAAGGTTTATGTCCCCCTCGTGTAATAATTTTGTGGTTATTAATAAAATTTAGGGGTGGCGTCCCTCCTCATGTACGAGGTTTTGCCAAAAATAAATACATACATACATACATACATATACACACACACACACATATACATATATATACACACATACACACACGCGCACATATGTCTCGCACTATTAGAAGGCATTGTTCTTTGTAGGAGTAGTGGATTCAAGCATGTTGAAGTTGAGATGGATTCACAGGTATTGGTAAGAATAATGCATGATGAAGTGAGTGTTCCTTGGAAGATCAAGTCAATAGTCAAGAAGATTCAAGCCCTATCTAGTGATACTAATTTTCACTTTTCTCACATTTTTAGAGAAGCCAATTCTCTAACGGGGGAAAGTGGAATTGGAATAAGGTTTCTTGAGGATGTATTCAATGCTTTCACTATTAAATTATGGTTAAAATTTAGAGAACAGAGATCACTTTGGGCTCTTTTTATGGCTGTAAAATATTGTAAACCTGAGCTCCAATGCCCACAAAATAGATTGATTTCGGCAACATGGAGAAGAATGTTGGGTAAAAGGAGCTGAGTGATGAGAAAATTTTGTGGTTATTGACGGATGGGTCAATTGAATTGGATTCATTAATCTTGGTGAATATTTGCAAAGTTTTGATTCTTTGCTCGTGGTGCCATAGGAAGTTGGCTGAGGAAAATCAAAAAATTTCAGCATCATATCTTTACCATTTCACACTGCTATAGGGAAGCAAACAAGCCTGCAGGATATTCTTGCTAATTAGGGTTTGATACACAAGAGCAATGCTACTTTCCACGAATTTGCAGACCTACCAAAGAAGCTCGGGGTGCAGTTCGAGTTGATCGCTTAAATTTTCCAGCTTTTTGGTTTCGTAGACATTAACTATAAGGCTTTTTTAAGATTTGTATAGGTTCACTTTCTTTTAGTTGGAATATTATTTGCTCACTTTGTAAGTAATAGGAGGTAAGGCTTTAGTCCCCCTCCTAGTAATTTCTTATTTTTATTAATAAAATTTGGGTGTGGTGCCCCCCTATGTACAGGGTTAGCCAAAAAGAAATAGAGAAGCCAATTCTGTAGCAAATTCTTTAGCAATGTTAGCTAGTACAGCCAAAATCAATAAACGTTTTGTTTTAAATGAGCTTTCTAAGCATATTTTAGGTTTGGTATTATTAGATAGTAGACAAATGCCTTACATTAGGTTGATGTTAATTGTTTATGAGATAAGGTTTTATGCCCCCCCTCTATTTCTGTAATAAGGCTTTTTTATTAATAAAATTTGTGCTGGCATCCCACTCCCGGGTATGAGGTTTGCTAATACACACACACATACACACACATATATATGTATATATGAATGTATGCATGTATGGATGTATGTATGTATGTATGTAGATATCAAGAGTTGGAATACATACATCATTTTCTACGCCCACTCTTTTCCTATTTTCACTACTTCTTCTAGCTGCACTGACTCTTTTACTCCCTCCAATGCTCTAACAGCAACCGTAACTTTTCATCTTCTGTCCAATGCATGTCTCTAATAGAAATTTTAAAGGTGCATTTGAGTGTTTTTTTCGTCAAACTCAGAATTGAAATAAGAAGACTGATAGTTGGTGATTATAATTTAGAATTAGTTTTGGAAACATGCTGTTGAAACTCCCTTATGTTCTCACACAAGTGTTCTAATGACCACGGGCAAGCTGTAGATCTATTTTATGTGTTGACCATCATGAGAGAATCCGATTCAACTTGAAAAAGTGTAATCCCCTAAGCATGACATAACCAAATATCGTTGAGCACTACTTTAAATTATGTTTCCAAACTAGATCCTAGAGAATCTTTTCTTCTGTATGAATCCCTATTATTCCATTCCAATTCGAGATTTTCCTTGGGAGGTACGAGAGCTCATATCAACATTCTGGAAGTAATCTATTCCTATGATCTTTTTGTTGAAAAAAAAAAGCTTAAAGAAAGATGGAATTTGAATTGAGTTGGAAAACCAATATTATCTTTCTTGTCCTTATACTTAAGAGGCAAAGAGAAGCGTTTTTGCTACTGAGAAAGCGAATGTTCAGCACAACGGTCTACTTGACTCAGTCATAGTCTAGCCGACCAACTAGTACACACTTGAAGCCTATGTTCACTAGAGCAATTGGAAAAAGTGAAAGAAAGCTAAGACTAACTACTAACTCAAGAATGCTTTAATGCCCTTGTGCACACGCCCCAAGAGGAATTCTTCTACTATCTTATTGAAGATTCCATTGGAAAGTTCCCTGCCCTACTTCTCTTCCTTTTCTTCTTCTTACCCGTACTTTCATTTTCAGCCAATGCACAAGAGCGCACTTCCGTTTTCCCTTTACTATTAGGGGGGTCCCGTGGTTCCTATGCCGTCGCGTTTCCCGGTCCTTTGCCCTTGCACTGTTAGCCAATTGATGTGGAGCAAGTGTCTTGTCTTTAATATTTTGTTTGAATTGATGTGGGCTTCCTCCCAACCTGTTGTCTTCTGACTCTTCCTCGACAATGGCTACAAAATATGCTTAACACATGCAAGTTGAACGTTGTTTTCAAGGAGCTAGGTAGAAGGAAAAGAGGCTCCTAGCTAAAGGTAACTAAATAAACAAGAAAAACCAAAAAGTACTTTGCCATTCATATCTTTAAGAATGCTTTCCCCACCATTTAATCCTAGATTTCCTTTAGAACATCCATCTGTATTCAGTTTTAAGTAATTAATTGGAGAATTCCACTTTAACAATATCACCTTAATGTTCCTCTTTTTATTCCACATACTTGCATATAAATCAGACCAGGATGAGTTATTTATTGTGAAATTAAATATTTGTTCCATAATCGCTCTATTGTCTACCAATATGGTGTGGCAAATTTGTTCCCAAGATTGGTTGTGGCTGGTAAAAGACTAATCATTTCAATGTTATGGTCCTTCGTATATAATTGTACACTAAGCCAGTGAAAAATACTCCTCAAGATGATTAGATCCAAACCAGTATCTGGCTTATCAAATTATCGGGGGTTATTATAAGCAATTTTTTGAACAACTAAGTGTGGGAGCAAAGAACGCAATTGATTGCCATTACATTGATCTTCATTAACAAAATCGCGAACCTAATAAAGCTCTTAAATGCTAAAATGGTTGGATAGAGCACCCTTACCTAAACAATTATCATGCCAAAAATTTGTGAAACCTCTTTGTAGCAACCAGCCTATATTTTCTTTAGCCATTTGTCTGACCTCCAACATACGCTTCCAAGTCACCAACTCAGTTTGGTTTAGCTTCACTTGAGTTGGATGCTCAAATTTGTTGTATTTTGCTAGCAAAAATTCAGCCTACAGAAAATTCATTTCTCTTAATCTCCACCACAACTTAATTGAGAAGGCCTTATATATCTTCCAGTAATGTGAGACCAACCCTTCCTTCATTTACTGGTATGTATAAATTTTACCATTTAATTCAACGATATTTTGACCCATCTGCATCTGCTCCTCATACAAATTTCGCAAATAATTTTTCTAATTGCACACGAATACTCTCGGGATGTAAAGCACCTGCAAGAATATTCAAAGGAATAGATGATAGAACATGTTTGTTCAAAATAAGCCTATCCCCTATAGATAAAAGTTGATTTTTCCTAGCCATAATTATTTTGATAATTGAAATGCTGATTGCAAAAAAATGCTTCTTTTTTCTTCTCCCAACTATTAAAGGACATCCCAAATATTGCACTAGAAATGATTTGCTAGAAAATCCCATAACTTCCTTTATGATAGCTTTCCGGACTCTTAAAGTGTTAGGATGACAATAAAAACACTCTTGTTGACATTTGTTTTTGCCCCAAACAGAGCTCATAATTCCTGAGTGTTTTCATAATCAGCAACAAAAAGCATTTTGATGCTCCTGCAAAAATAATGATATCATCTGCAAATGCAAAGTGAGTAATGATAGGACACTAACGAGGAACTTTAAGAGGGACGAAAGAACAATACTTTTGTAAATTATTAAGGGCCATTGATAATCCTTCTGCAGTAATAACAAAAAGTGCTGGCGAGATTGGATCTCATTGACATAAACCTCTAGTAGACTTAAAGAAACTTGGGCCAATCCATTAATAATGACGGAGAACCAATAGTTAGATATTCACTTCCATATCGTATCAATCAATCTTTCACCAAAGCCAAAAGCTTTCAATATTTTCACTAAATATAACCATGGTATCCGGTCATAAGCTTTGGCTATATCCAATTTAAGCATCACATTGCTCCCTCCCCCGATTCTTTTTCCCCACACTTCTGAGAAGCTCTTGAGCCATCAAAATATTCTCCACTACCATTCTACCCTTTACAAAACCACATTGCTAATGAGAGATAATCCGAGGACGAATTCGACTGAACCTACTACCAAAAGTCTTGAAATAATTTTGTTAACAAAATTACACAAGATAATTAGATGATATTGTGAAAAATCTTGAGAGCAATTAATCTTGAGAATAAGTACAATTAATGTAGATGTAATGCTCTTTGGAAGTTTACCTCCACAAAAAAACAAAAAGAAAGAAAAACCTACTATTGCTTTATACACATCCTCTACCACAATATCCCATGCAACAGTAAACAATTTATTTGTGAATCAATTTGACCTAGGAACACTATCTCCAATATCTAGATAATAAACAACATCCCTTACTTCCTTCAAAGATGGAAATTCCTTAAGCATGCCAATGTCTTTTTCTGCCAATAATTTTGGGATTTGAGCAACCATGTATTCCTCAAACATCTGATCTTGTGCAAACAATGAAGAGAATATTTGGCAAGATTCCTTAGCAATCTCATCTTCAGCTACTAGCCACTCTCCAATTGAACTCTTTATATGATGGATTATTGATTTAGCTCTTCGCTCAGCCATAATTGAATAAAAAAATTTAGAGTTCATATATCCCTCCTTCCACTGCTTAACTTTAGCTTTTGCTCCCAGAAACTATCTTTAACAAAATAAGCTTTGATCAAAGTTGCCCGTGTATCTTACATTATCTCTAGATTTTGATCTGTGGCATGATCATCATATTGTTGTTTGGCTTCAGTAACTTTTATCTTGAACTATTTAACCTTGTCAAAAGTATCTCCATAAGTTTGTTGTGGCTATAACTGGAGAGCTTTTTTTTCATATGCTTCAACTTCAATGCCAAAATTCTGAATGGAGAACTCATATAGCTTCCTTCCCATTGCTGAAAAATCACATAAAAAACCAATTATGAGGTTTCCACAAATTTAATAACCTAAAAGGTCATGGCTTGTCATTACACTGTGTTTTTCCATTCATCAACAGGAGACGTGATCTGACGGCACTTGAGACAAGGGTTGCACCGAAATCCTCACGTTTAAGTCAGCAAAGGAATTGTTAATTAAAGTTCTATCTAGCCTCTTTCATACCCGAGCATTACTCTGATGATTATTGCACCAGGTAAACTAAGATCCTATAAATCCTATATCACATAGTCGAACATCCTGAATGAAGGTCAGAAAATACACCGCACCATTTAGCCGGAAAGGTCTACCACCATTTTTTTAGCTTAGCAAATGACATTAAAATCTCCACCAACCAACTAAGGACAATTGTTCACATTTTCTAACTTTAAACTCCTCCATAAACGCAACTCTTTGTCACAATACATTTGGCATGAATAATGGTAGCTTGCATGACAAAGAGAAGCTTGAACTCTAAACTATCACTAAAATATGTTGTTCATCTTCTCCAACCAAAGAACAAGAGAAAAGTTTCTAGTGAAAAAATGGAATAGAACCTAAAGCATTATGAAAACTAATATCCATTCCTATTTTGCATCTGAACATTATTAAATTTTGAGACATTAGCTTTGGTTCACAAACGGTCACTACTTGCAAGTTATAGGGTCTAATTAGCTTTCTTAATCTTCTTAAATTAGGGCCTCCAAAAATCCCCATAATATTCTAGAAAAGAAAACTAATCACTTGGAAATACTAATAGAGACAGAAACTAAAGACTTTGCTTGTGATCTTAGCATCTTATCTGATTCAAATCTAGGTCTAATGCCTTTTTGTTTTCCTTCCTTCTGTATTCCAATGAAATCGGATTTTGTTGGGTTGCCACCACCTGTTGAGTATTTGCCTCCAAATCACAATATGCTAGATTTTTATTCATTTGATTTGAGTTATTGTACCTCTATTGTTAAAACCCCGAAGAGACAAACTTCCAGCCATGTTTTTAACCTCCATTAACAATTGTTTGTGATCCATAATTCAATTTTGCAATGTTGTATCATCACTTAGCTAATGTTCTTACTCCTCAATGATCAATAATTACTAATCAAGCTAGGCTTGCTACACCTTAGGACTTCTCTGATTAAGATCAGTAGCATCGCCAGCATCCATATCCTGTAAATCATCTATATTCTCTTCTTGACTATTTTCAGCATTTGTATGTTGCCTCATCTCCAATCGTTGCTTCTAATGTATATCATTTACTTCCCGCTAGTTTAGGGGAATCACAATCTAAAAGGCATCAGTTTCCTCCACCATATCATTATGTTTTTGTTGGTCATGACTCTTATCTGAGATATCTAAACACAATTTAGCAGCATCATTTGTCACCACTGTCGAAATTGATGCCTCCTGATGTCGCGACAACACTTGAACAATCTTATGTTGAGATGGTATGTGCTACTGATTCACGAGAATACTTCGCACCCCGTGATCATCTTTTTTCTCTTACACCATTGTTTTTCGATGCATCTAGAAGCTTTAAATCAACTTGCAATTTCGGCTGAGCTTGTTTAGGAAAATATTACAGATTTTTATTCGATTCTGTCTACCTCCATTCTCCTAGGTTTCAGTTTCACCAACAGTTTTGTTCAAGCAATAGTTTTGTTCAAGCATTTACAATTAATGGATTCATTTCCTTGCCTTTGACACTGATCATAATAGGGAGGAATATCTTCATATCTCACCTTTTGCCAGAATCCCCCATCCCCATTTGCTATCCATATCTAGTTAGGCTTCTCCTTCCATAAATCCACATCCACACAAATTCTAGCCTTATTAGGTCTTGCTAAAGTTATAGTTGCAACGTTCAACTTCTAAGGAGATCTTATCATGCTTGCGATCATATAAAAGCCATTTTATTAAAAAAAATTGAATGGGAGGCCTTCAAAACTCACTCAAACGAGAGCATGTGATGATTCCATATCCAACCTAAATTCCGAAGTCCATTTGAAGACTCTTATGGGGAACTCCTATATCATCCAACTTCCTCTTAACTAACATCTCAAGAAATCATCCTCAATGGTAAATCTTATCAAAACAAATCACCTTCAATGGTAAATCTTATCAAAAGATGTCCATATCTAAAAGCCCCAGTGAATAATATCCTGCAAAACCAATTGATGCAAAAACTTTCTGTATTATCTCCATGCTAGGTCTTTCACGGAATAATTTTCCAAGTACAGCAAAATTAAAAAGAGCAGCCAGTTTTTTGATATCTTCCTTTGAGAGACTAACCGTTGCCCCCCCTAGAAAGATGAAGGAGGCTTAACCTTTAATGGAGAAGAAGATCGGTTTAGCACCACATCAGCAAAGGATCCATTGAAGGAGGAAGGCTAAAGGGCAACCATGAAAACCTATAGTTTTCAAAACAGTCACAGAGAGGGAAGTTTAGAGAGATAGAGAGTAGAGAGAGAAAGCCCAAGTTTGACATTGAAAATGCATTTAATAATGGTAAATGAATGAATGAAGCCTAATTAGTGCACACAATTGTAGTGATACTCTTAAGTGGATTTGAAACAATTCATGCTATTCATCGAATTTTATCATAAAACTAGTTGAAATTTAGTCATTTCTTTGTAAAAATAAGTCTTGATTACACATGGAATTAGATCCTAAACAAGGCAACACTTAACAAATAGTTCAGTATATGTGGATTCTATTTCCTAGATCTTTTGATTCAAGTATTTCTACAAGTTGTTTATCTTTTCAAACTACTATTTTATTGCTGTTTCACTAATCTTTGATCACCTTATTCTCTTGAAATCATTATTTGGTTAATAAAGTAAGTGAAAAAGCTTCAGTAATTGCAAGAGTTGATCCCCTATGGGAGTCAACATCTAATTTTCCTATACTATAAACCATATGTATACTTGCAGCAACATGGAAGATTAGGTTTTATTAGTTGTTGAGGGTGAAATATTTATTACAAATTTTGTTGACTGAATCTACACTTGCCAAGCATTCTTCTGCCAAGCTACTTTCTTGTTTTTTCTAAAAGGCACTCATAGAAGCCCCTTTTACTAAACATTCTTGGGTACATCCTCTCATTTATCTCTCATGGGAGTCCCCTCAAGTAGCCTGCTCTTGCTAGCTCCCTTTTAATATTCTTCTTAAAGCCCCCTGATTAATATTCTTCTAAAAGCCCCCTGATAACATCCCTCCAATCCTCCCTCTCAGCAACCTTTTCTAGAAGTCCCCCTCTGGAGGCCCTTCTTGACAGTCCACTCATTACAAAACTCCTTCAAGAATTTAAAAGAAAAAAAAACTCCAAGTGTTGAAGTGAAGAAACAAATACCAAACTAAACCCTACAAACTAGAGTTTTACACATAAATGAACTTACAAGAAGAAGGAATTCTACATCCAACTAGCTATTTAGCCAATCATCAATCTCTTACTACAACTAAGATTCAGGACAACTACCAAATTTACATATAATTCACATCTATAACTAGGATTCAAGCCAACAACTTGATTTACAAGTTCTATTGGGTCTGATAAGCTAAACCTAGGAGTAGAGAGCAAATAATGAAGCAAAAAATATTCTTTAATAACAAAGCGACATGTGGTATTAGCTATGTAAACCCAACGTCCAGATCAAAAACTCATTAATGTGCCCACTTCATCTAAAAGCCTATGAAAGTTTGATAAAAGCTAAATAGGCCATTAAACTAACATATATTTTTAAGTGAATCATGTTGTTTAAGTTCAATTTGTTTAAAGAGTTTGAAATTCCCTCTCTCTATTTCTTTATTAAAACTTACTTAGGCATTAGAATAAGATTGGGAGGAAAATCTTGCCTTTTCTTGCAGGACTAGGAGCTAAGGGGCGAATGTGTGCCAGAATTCAACAAAGAATGGAAGGTAGCAATAAGGAGTGGACGGCCTAACAAGACTACAAAAGTTTGAACATTTGCTAGTGTCCCTTTTTTGACATCAATAACCTTCAATTGCAAGACCTTAAATTCATATGTACAAAAATAATATTTGTTTAGCCTTTTTCACATAATAAGAAGCAAAAAAAAAGACTACATGCATCAAAAACTGGGGTTGGTAAATCATTTTCCATGTCCACTTTTCTACCATTTTCACTACTTCTTCTAGCTGCACTGACTCATTTTTGCCCTCCAATGCCTCTACCAGCAGCCATAACTCTTCATCTTCCATCCAAGCATTTCTCTAATAAAAATTCTAAAGTGCATTTGAGTTGTATTTGTTGTTCAAATTTGGAATTGAAATGACAAGACTGATATTTGGTGATTATAATTTTAAATTCCATTATTGATTGTTAATTAGCTTAGGATAACCAGATTCAAGATTGATCTGAAAAATTCTTGAGCAGTTCATAAGCCGACCACTTATGAAAGTTTTTTTTTTTTTAAGGAAGCTTTGTTGTGCAAGGTGGCTAAGATGGTATCGGTGGACGCTCAGAATAGAACGAGAGTTGGAAGATGAGTACATTGGGCCATTTTGCAACTTTGGGAGGAAAATATGTTAGTTGCTTTTCTTTCCACGCCTAAACAGGACAATCTGATAACTGGGAAATACTTAGGTGGATCTAAAAGTTTATAGAATGCCTCCACGGGAAGAGAGAGATTGTCCACCACTGCTGGCCACTACTAAAAGAAAAAAGAAGGCAGGGTATTCCTTGCAAGCCTACTAAAGTACTTTAGCTTCTATTGAGGTAGTGACATTTCTCCCTGAACTCTTGTGTCTTAATCTCAACCGTTGGGTTCATGGGCGGAACCTATAGATTCGGTCCATCTAAATATTTTCCTCCTAACTACTCTATTCCATACTGTACTACTGTCAAAAATCATTTGCAACAATTGAACATTTTATTTGCCGTTTTATTCCGTTCAAAAATAATATTTACTTTTCTTAAATTGAAAGTTTGAATTACAAAATACTTTTTCCTTTTAAGTACTCCCTCCGTCCCATTTTGATAGGCCTGTTTTCCTTTTTCATCCGTTCCAAATTATAGTCCGCTTTCCAATCGAAGAATGCAACTAATTTTCAACTTCTCTAAAATATCCATATTTAATTACTTTATTATAAATGAGAGTTGTATAGCAAACCGTGCATTCACATATCAAATAGAAGTAATTTGACTTATGGTGCAATTTTCAATTCATGTTTAATGTAAATATTTAATGATGAATACAAGGGTATTTTAAAAACATCATAAATTAATTTATTCTTTCAATAAAATTAACCAATTTTTCTTAAATTGTGTGAAAAAAACTGTAAACCTATCAAAATGATACGAAGGGAGTATCATATACAGTACAATTGCAAGGATAGCAATATTTCTTCAACTGTCTCTCTATATTTCAATGAACTAATATCATAAACTCTAAATTTTTTTCAATAATTACTTAAATTATTATACTTTCAATTATTTCTTTCTACTCAATTTCAAACCGCTAGAGTACTATTTTCCTTCGCTGATTTTGCACCCACATTTTTATACCGCGGTTATTATCAGAACAAACCTAAGGCGTACAGGTCGCAATTTTGACAAGCTGAAGTGGCTACAGCGATTATCTCCACCACGTTGATCCATTCTTGACCAATCAAACGATAAATATCACAAAATTAATTAAAACTGTGTTTTGGAATAAAAAATTAAAACCAAAATTTAGACCCTAATAATTGGTTCGGTTGCACCAACCTGACTCACGCGCCAACCCGACGCCATTGGCATGGATTCAATCAAGTCTCCCATTAATTACCGTAAAGACTCAGCTCGAGTCTTGTACGCAAAATTCTAACAAGGCTGATTCCATTAGCTATTAATGAGCTCAACAACCTGTGTCCCCTCTACTCCTGTAGGATGACAAAAGGCTCTCCTTTCGATCCCTCAAACTTTATAAATAAAGCCACATCATCACATTTTCTTGAAGACTTCAACTCAGACACCTGGACTTGTTCTCGATGCTCAAATAGAAAAGGGAGAAACAAAAATGGAGTTCTGTAAAGAGTTCGTATTTTTGCTCATTTTGGCCTTGTTGATTTTTCAAACAGATGCAAAAGTCCCAGCCATCATAGTATTTGGTGACTCCTCTGTTGATGCTGGTAACAACAACCAGATTTCAACAGTGCTCAAGAGCAATTTCGAGCCTTATGGCAGGGACTTCTATGGCCATCGGCCCACCGGAAGGTTCAGCAATGGTCGCATCCCTACTGACTTCATTTCTGAGGCTTTTGGTCTCAGGCCATTCGTGCCTGCTTACTTGGATCCTAATTATAAAATCGCTGATTTTGCTCAAGGAGTTTGCTTTGCTTCTGCTGGCACTGGATATGACAACGCAACATCTGCTGTGCTTGTAAGTCCTCGATCAATTAAACATGCCCAATAGTGATGCATAGGATACATGACAATGCAACGTCCCATATTTTATTAATTCATTTTTGGAAATGCTTAACCATTTCTTCTTCTAAATGATTCTATGACAGAAGTTTTCTGGAGTGCTTGTAAGAATACTCAACTTGTCAAAATTTTGTTGAAGACAGAATTCGTTTATCTTTTGAACTTCTCCATTTTCTTATCAAGAATGGAAAAGTTAATAGACTTTATTTGTCGAAGCAAAAGCCTTAGTATCAAAAAGTTGAATATCCAAAATTTGATATAGAAAATTGACAATTGTTTGGTATCATATGACACGCTGAAAATAAACAGTTAGTTGAGAAGAGGATATATTTTACTTGGAGAAAAAATTTTGCTAACCATAAAAAAATAAATATTAGGTTTTATTTACAGATGTAGTAATACCATGCTTTTGAGACAATTCGTAATACAATAAACTTGTCAGCTTAATATCGCGATTAAAGAATTTAAAATCTTTACATGAGTGGTAATTTTGAGAGTTCGAACAAAAGTTCCAGAACAGATCTATCAAATGTTATTTAACCATATAGTAAAATAAAAGTGACACAGAACAAGTAATAACTGCAATACGTTCTTAAATTTTCATCTGTAACAAGACACTGGAGAAAACAATGGCAAAGCCATCGTGACTAATACGCCACATCTCTAAACTGGCGGAATTACTTTTGCTTTTTTCCTTTTCCTTCTTTTGGAAAGCTATTCCCCCAAACCCCCCCCCCCCCCCCCTTCTCCCTTTTCTTCTTTTCCCCCCCTCTTTAGGGATCACATCATACATTAATGTACATGTTTAATTGCATTAATTACAGAATGTGATACCTCTGTGGAAAGAAGTGGAGTACTTCAAGGAATACCAAAACAAACTCAAAGCCTATGCTGGAACATCAAAAGCCAACTTCATAATTCATGAGGCTTTGTATATTATCAGCTTAGGAACAAATGATTTCTTGGAAAATTATTATACAATTCCAAACAGAAGGTCCCAATACACCATTGATCAATACCAAGGATTCCTTCTTGGAATAGCAGAACAATTTACCAAGGAATTGTATCATCTGGGAGCGCGGAAAATTGTCTTAACTGGGCTTCCCCCAATGGGGTGTCTACCTCTGGAAAGAACTACAAATTTTTTCGGTGGAAATGGAAATGGATGCATGGAAACTTACAACACAGTGGCTTTGAATTTCAATGGAAAATTGAATCGTTTGGTGAAGAAATTAAATAGAGAACTTCCGGGGGCCAGAGCAGTCTTCTCAAATCCTTACTACACTCTTGAACAAATGGTTCGGAAACCATCTGCTTTTGGTAAGTTCTATAGTTACTACTTTTGCACAAATCTTTCTTATCATAACTTCGTATTTGCATTTTCTAAACAATTAGTAAAATAACAGTTGTTTATCACTTGTTCACTGATCATCCTACACTTCTTCAAAACTAGGCCAAGGAAAACTAAGTTTTGGTAAGGAGGATTACAAAATAAATCAACTTGATTTAAAAATTTAATCAAATTGGCCCGACCTAACCTTCCTGTTAATTTTTACCATTTGGAAAATTGTTAGACTATCGAACAATTACAGCAAGCAATTTTTACTGCCTAACACTCCAAAGTTGTTGACGGTACAAAAAGGTGAACAAGCCTGTTTATTTGTTATTGGTATTTTGTATCACCAATTAAATTGTTACACATTATCAAGTAAGAATTTATAAATTCAAATTTGAATTGATTTAGCATTTCCAAATTTTTATATTTATTCATAAATATAATACTAAACCAATTCTTTTTTGTATATAAATTATTGTTAGCATATTTCTCTAATCAGATGGTGATATAACGAGTGAACAAGTAAAAATCGATAGTTAAAAAAATTTACAAATTAGATCAACATTTTACATGTAATACAAGATTTGTAATTTCAGTAAGTAAATTTTTTATTAATTTGTTGCCAAAAACATTTATTAATTTTTCACCATCTGGTAAAGGAACTTTGTTATATAATCATCATGAATTTTGCGTTTCAGTTATCCCTCCAAACGCATTCTATAGAATTAGCATTTTAGCTTAATTTTGTTCAGTTAGAAAGCTATGTAGATGTTGTCTAGTTTCTTTTTGCTCTTGCTTTGATAAGCTTATTTTTAGTTTAAAAAAAAAAAAACCTGATTTTGACAGCAACTTTGGCATGTTTCGGAATTACGTTGTTTGCGGTGTCTCCATGACTTTTAAAACAACAACGTTCTTAATTTTTCATTCGATACAGAGTTTTACATAAGTAGATTTCATAAAGCTAAAATGGAATAAAAACCAGAAAAATTCATTACATGAAAACACAAGAACACAGAACTTAATAAATACAATGAGAAAATAGATATCTTTGAGTATAGCTATAAGCAATTTAAGTTTTTTTTTTTTTTTCTTTATGCACATAGGTACTTAATAAAAATTTCAACTAAGACCCTCATTAAATAAATCTTGACAAATTTTCCCCAGTGTATTTGACTGGAGGCTATTCTTATAAGTAAATTTATTATTTTCCTGTTGAAAAAATGACATGCCACCAACCGAAAGATCCAATCACCACAAGTGATAGCGGTTGTTTAGAATACAACGTAGGAAGTGATCTGTCTTTTGTTGAATTCCTATTCTGCTTTCTATCCAATTCTTTACGTCACCTTATTGCGGGTCAAGCTAAAAGATTTTGTAATCAATAATTCCCTATGATTGTTTATCTAATGTTACAAAAAATGTAATTGAATAATAGAAATTTTTTTCCCAAAAGCTACAATATAGAAACCTAAAGTTAAATAATGTTCGAAATATATAAAAGTAAAGCTTCAAAAATTGACAAAGTTGATCGAAACATCAGCAATGGTGACAAAAAGCGTGGGATGGATGGAGTAATAGCCATTATTCATTCGTTGCATCCTAAAATGGGAAATTCTATGGTTCAGAAAAAATTATTTTACGTTATAATAATTGTAATAAGTTTAGTTCTAGTTGTATCATTGTCTGGCAAATCATGACAAAAATCAAAATATTTTGATTTTCAAAAACTACGGATTAAAAGATTCTGATTTAGTGTTTTTAATTTAACATCAATTGTCCAAAAAAAATCTTTTCTTGATTTGAATTCAATGACTAAAATCGAAAATACCTTTTAGACAAAAAAGTATATGTTTATACCGTAGAATTACCCTAAAAATACTTGAGAAGCAGGTATGTTGGTCGGTAAAAAAATAGTATGCCATAAAAATTGATTGATCGAACGGTTGCACGTGCTTTTGTCGGCACGGTATCCACCAATACACTGACGTGCGTGAGAAAATGGGTGCGCTCATGCACAGGAAATGCAGGGTCGGTGGTAGACTAAGGATGAGGGCAATTGCACGCACCTCGCTTAAAATACTTCACGTAGTGTTTCTCAATCACACTCTGTGTCATGATTAATGTCACACACAATTTAAATTAAAGGGATAATTTAACATTACCTCCTCTGAAGTTTGTCATGATTATAGGAACCTCCTCTTAAGTTCTAAAATTTATACTAAAATGCTTATATGTTATAACAAAACAAATTTATTTTGATATTGTATCCCTAAAATACCAACTAAATATTTTAAAATACCCTTAATTGATGTTACAAAATAAATAAAAAAGTATAAAGACCCTAAAAATTAATGTTTTTTACCTCTCTAATTGGGCCTCTCAAGTTATTCACGTATGCTTTCTTTTTTATTAAATTAGTCATCTCTTTCTTATTAATATATTTATTTGTAAGATTTTGATAAATAGGTAGATTTATTGAGACTAGTCAACTAACTGAGTCTAGAGGACAAAAATTTGATAGAGATTAAAAATTTGGTGTAAGAGTACGAGTCCTTTTGGTTTATGACTTCTTAATTAATTTTTTGAGGTTTATTCTTCTTTTTTACAAGCAATTAAGGATATTTTAGAATGTTTGGTTGATGTTTTTGGATTACATTATCAAAATATATTTTCTTGTCATAAAAACTATAAACATAGGAAGTGTAAGTGTAATTTTCAGGACCTGAGAAGAGATGTATGCAATTATGACAAACCTCAAGATAGATATGTGAAATTGTCCCTAAATCAAATTCTCGTAATGATAATTCAGCAAAAATAATTTAAACTTTCATGTATGTCTTTCATTTCAAATTTCAATGGTCATTTATTGTTTTTATAATCTTTTAAAAAAATTTTGTGAGAAATATTTAAAAATATACAAACCGAATAAAAATTAAAAAAAAAATATAACTCATTAGGCTGAAGGGAGCACATTTTGTTGTCCCAATGAAGAAGACATCTTTACAGGCTTATGGAATTTATATTGTATTTAATGCTTTCTTTATTACTGTCCTACCAACAATTTTACACTTGTGCAAGCATATTCATAAATAATGTTGACCCACGGGTTGCAGTGCTTTGTAAGGTGTTAAGGAATAGTACATAAAATGACGTATATCACAGTGTCTCTTATTGTACCGTGTTACTCACTCCTGCACGAATTAGAAAAAAAAAAAAAATCAGAGAATTGAAAATTAATGCTTTGATTGGTTAGTTGAAATATGTAGGTTCCATTGCATTAGTTAATTGAAATGTAAAAGAATACATTGAAGAACATGTAAATTCACTTTGTGTAAAATATTTAACAGGAAGAGTATTATATGATGTATAGTTTCTGGTTAAGGAGAATGAACATTATTGTAAAATGGAATAAAATGACAAGTAAGACATTCAGGAGGTGTTTGATAAAATAATTTAATGTTAAAAATTAATGAATTAAGAGTTTTTTGAATTCAGTGCGTTTGATAACAAAATTTCTTTATCACTTAATACATTAAGCACTTATTTAATTTGTATACAAAATTTTAAGTGAAAATTTTCGCTTAATTTGTTAAATTTTGATATTCTTCCCCTCCTGCCATTACACACACACATACACGTACTCACTCTCACACACTCACCCATGCACACACATATACATACTTCTCCTCACATGCGCAGTCTCTCTCTCTCTCACATACACACACACACACAATCATGCACACTTTCCACAAATACACATATTCCCTCCCTTTCTCTCACACACAAATAGACATACATTCAGTCTCTCGCTCCCTCTCTCTCTCTCTCTTCTCTCTCTCTCTCTCTCTCTTTTCCCACACACAGTTTCTCTTGCACACTCCCACCTACTTTCTTGCACATACACTTTTACACACACACACATATACTTTCATATATACATTTTTTATCTTTCATATACACGTACACATATTTTAATTTTTCTTCTCTTAGATATTTACATACATTTTTACATATATACACATACTTTCTCTCTCACACACATTCTCATACATAAATACACTTATCCTTCTCTCACAAACAAACAATATCTTTTATTCTCATATACATTATTTATAAATTATTTTAAATTTTAAAGATAAAAAAAATTATACTTATGAGGAAAATATTTAAATTTAGTGCATATATTAAGTTAATTATCAAACAGTTAAAACTTTTTTAATTCAACAACTTAATAATTTCAACACTTAAATTTTAGACTTTAAACTTTAGATTTCAGATTTCAATTTTACCAAAAGACACCTCAATTAGATGCCGTGTCCGTAAATTGCATCAGCATATGTGTCAAAATAGATGTAGTCGAAAACTAATTTTAAAAAAAATCACCTATTAACGTAAGTGTGTGATATAAATTCTTTATTTATCATATTAAAAAAATATTATTATGAAAACATTAATTTAAAACATACAAAAGGAGTAATTAATAAAAGTGTTGCCCCTATGAATAATTATTGATTTATTTATTACATTAGAAAAAAGTACTATGAAAACATTAAATAAAACATATAAAAGGTTTAATTATTAAAAGTGTTAGCCTGGTAACGAATCGAGGGTCGTGGTTAGAGTTCTAGATTCTATTCCAAAAGTCGAAAGTTTAAATCTTACTAAAACTAGTGTTGGCCCCATGAATTATGTGTATTGTGTCTTGGGGGCGAACTCTACAACTGGAGCATAATTTACAAAACTAATATATCACTGTTATTAAACGCAGCTAGGCTTGGTTGGTTCAACTGACCGGATTGGGTTGATTATTGGATCTTTGCAATTGGATCGCTTAATTGATTTATCGTTCACCTTATTATAAAAGTAGAAGAAAGACAATTGCTAAGCTAACATATCCCTCATTTTTGTCTTTTTGTTCTGATTTCTTTTCTCTATAAAAAGGATTTGCATATTAAAAAGTAAATGTTGTTAGTTGGTTTTCTGAATTAATATAGCTAGTTTTTTCTGTATGCTTTTTATGCTTAAACGCAATAGGCCAAAGAAAGACTTGAGGTGATAAGAATCTTTTCATCTAGCCGTATCATCGCTGTGGGTAGATTTTGATGAGTGGAATTGACATGAAGAGAGGTGGATGTGGTATTTCCTAATATTTAGCAGAGTACACGTATCAAAACAGTAAAAGGGCAAAAAAAAAAAAGAAGAGAGAAAGTACGCGGTTCCCGCGTCGTTTAGTCATATACCCCAATTTCGTACTGTCTTACTTATTTTTTACTTAACGTTTTCGGGCCCAAAAAAGACACTAAAAGACAAGATTACGTTCGGCAATTAGGTTAAAACATGGGAATATTTTATTTTGTGATATATTTCCCCTTCATTTTGACGCTTGACAATTCAAGTTCCTGTTTGGAAAGTGAATTTGTATCTAATTATTTCTTATTTTCTGACTAAAGAAAAATCTATCCTTTCTACAAGTCAATAAAAATGGAAGTATACTTTCGAAAAGTTGGCTAAATCAATTCCTTACTACTTCAGTCACATTAAAAGCGGTCATATTTCTTAATTATTTTATCAGGAAAAATGTTAGTTACTTTAGAAAAATCAAGTATTTTTTGAAAATTTTCAGTTTTATGCCTCGTCCCTGTGTTTTTCAAAAGGTACATGCGGTACAAATTTCAAATTTTGGAGGGCAAAAATGTAAAGCAATACATGAAAATCACAACCAAACTATCTTTAAAAAAATAAAATGAACCAAACATTTAATAAGTCAATTATTTAATGTAATTTGATCACAGTATCTTTATATTTTCAACCATAAAACACGTGATGTCTGAAATTTATTTAGTTTACTTTCTTACCTTTTTTTTCTTTTTTTTTCTCCAAAAAGAAAACTAGGGTAGGGAAGAAAGCAATGGGTGGTGAATGAGGTCACTAAGAATTAAAACATTTTTTTTAGCATGTCTGTTTGTATAGATGAAAAGAAAAACGTGAAGCTGATAAAGGAGAAACTTAAACACAGACCTGAAACTATGTTTGTACTTTTTATTTGTTGCTAACGGACTGTACTTGATTCTAAAATCAGGTTTGCTTAATTTACTAATTAGTTCGTTTAATTCATTTTGGTGACCCAATTACCTTTTTCACTTCGAAAACAGGGTTTGAAACTGCAGCAGTGGCATGTTGTGCTACAGGAATGTTTGAGATGGGATATTTATGCGACCGCCTGAATCCGTTTACATGTACAGATGCAAATAAGTACGTGTTTTGGGATTCTTTCCATCCATCGGAGAAAACAAATCGGATCATCTCTGATTATGTGATTAAACATGTGGTGAATGTGTTCCTATAGTGCCCAATACTTAGATTTGTGTAAAAGTAATTTGTGTCAACAGGTTCTGTAGAGATGTTGACTATTACCACTTAAATACGTGTATCCGAAATAATTATCTTGCCTGATTTTTCCTATAGATAATTTTTATGTTTATCTTATTATGTTATAAAATTTACACTTGATACTCTTTGACTCTATATGTGAATTTCTTTCAATGATGTTTTTGAAGACTTGTAATTTATAAGAGGAGCATATATTCGTCACTTCTTTCATAACATAACACGCCATACTTAAGGACAAGCCACACAGTCAAAGCTTTTCCTATTCTTTTATGAACAGATTTATGTATCAGATTTCATTCACCCCACGGTTGCTAACTGATGGTTGACCATACTCTCACAAATATAAGGCATCACAAACATATCCACTTCGCCCTAAGTAGTCCACAGCGGAAGTACATATTGTTGTAATTTAGGGCATCTCTAAGTATCTCCTCCATGTCGTGATCTTCATCATGATTGTGTTTATAACATGAGAACGATTTCAAACGCAAAGGTACATGACACCATCTCATAACTAAGGGGTTCGATGCATGGACACTAAGTATTCAACCTAGTGTATCAACCCTATCACGTTGGCGAGTAGTATGAGCAATTTTTTGTCCTTTCACTTGTATTACCTTCTGTATAATATAAGCTCGTCTTGCAAGGGCTATAGCCCCATCAACTATCTCATGACCGTTAGAGTTTGACATGTTTCATTACTATTTCCCTCTTACAACATGCGTAGTCATAAGTAAATGCCACTTAAATAAATTTTAAATACATAACATACTTCACATGTGGTCTAGTTTATTTATCCAAAAGAAAAAGTTATGAAAGAATATAATGAAGTAAGGTTTAAAATCATCTAAGTTTTGATAATTAACAAATAAATGATGAAGCACACTAATCGTCCATTAAACCCTTCTTGCATAATAATAAGTTTAGTTGATTACGAAATCAAAGGTTGGAAGACATTACAAGTGTTCAATCATGTGGACCAGGCGGACACATATGCAGAGAATGCAAACGTCCATATAGGACCAAAACCCATCTAGACTTTGATACGGACTTATTGTGGAAGCAGCGCCGATACTAATGCTAGAAATGAAGTTGGACAGAAAGGATGTGGATGAGGTGCGGTTGCGCGATGTGGATGAAAAGCATAAAATTTACCTATTTTTATATATGCATTATTATGTGTATGTAATGTGTTTTTGGTTTAATTAAAATGAATTTGGCTTCATATATCTCAAGTTCTAAGAATCAGGGTTTTATTCCAATAATTACGGTTTTGAGTCAGATTTTGGACTTTTTTTTTTTGGCAAAATCCCGTACACGGTGTAGCCAACTTCAAATTTTATTAATAAAACAAATAAAATTGAATGGAGACTAGACCAAAACCTCCATTACAAGACAATTAAAAGCAATAAAAAAGGAGTACTACTCCCTCACAAAGCAAGATTTAATGTACGGTATTTCTTAACTATCTAACTGAAGGATAATCGTACCCTTTGCAGATAATTTTAAAACATTATTGCAAATTAAATCATGATTCAAATGAAGTGAAGCAAGAAAATCTGCAGCCTTATTGCCTTCCCTGAATATGTGACGAACTAATTCGTGAACGTGAGACAGGTGACGCCGAATCTAAACCAAAACGTTACACAAAGGTCATTTAGCAGTAATGTCCCCCATCATCAAGTGAACCAATGCTGCAGAATCCGTCTCAAATACAATATTGCTCCATCCCTCCTTGGCACACAACTGAACCGCATATGACATAGCCATACTCTCAGCCAACAAAACATCTACCCCACCCAAATTTTTGCAAAAAGCAATCAACATGTTCCCAGTCGTATCCCTTAACACGCCCCTCCAAATACTCTATTAGCCACCACACTAGCATCGGTGTTAAATTTAAGAAACCCCAAAAAAAAGTTTCTTCCAATATAATGGTGTCACATGACTTTATGAAATGGTTTGACAACAAATTTCTTAGCTAACAACTTGTCCAAGTCCTCCCCCAGCTATGCACTATCAACCTTTTCTTTGTGAGAAAGCAAGAAAAAGAAATTATCCACCTCAAAATCACCCACTTAGCATCCATTTCTTGATTCCAAAATCTTGCCTAATTCCTAGATTTCCAAATGAACCACAATATAACAACCGAAACCAAGCATCTCAACGAATCAATGGATGATGTAGAAAGAAACCATTCCATAATAAGTGTCGAGACACATAACCCTGGAGAGTAGCGAAGCCCAAAATTTTTGCAATAGTGACTTCAAACCTCTACTACAATTTTACCATCCAAAAAAAAGGTGTCTAACATCTTCCGTTGCCAGAGTACAATAATGGCAACACAACACCAACTGTATACCCTTTTTCTAAATCACACAATCCAAAGGTAAAAAATTATATATAACCCACCAAGCAAAGAATGGTACTTTCAATGGTAATTTCTTGTTCCAAATGACTTTCATCACAATGGAAGAATATTCCCACTGTCGAATGCACTGCCAAGCTGAAGAGACAGAAAATTTACCATTAGACAAAGGAGTCCAAAGCATAACATCATTTACCTTATGCCAAATGGGTAGCTGAGTGATTTGATCCACAATATTGGAAGGTAGCCAAAGAGAAAGTCTTTGTCTATTCCAGCAGTTCCTATCAAAAAACTCAACCACCAGAAAATATGGCATAGTACCTTGGGGACAAACCAAAGCCAGAGGTTCATCAAAAGACCATCATTCTAGCCAAAAGTCAATCATTCCTACTCCTAAGCTCCATCGAATGTGTTCCTCAGCTTTGTCTCAAACACTTTCCAACCTTCGCCAAGTTGGAGATGCACTCCTCACTTGAACCTCCAAAGGATGTTGATCCAATACATACTTTGCATGCATGAAATTCGCCCATGGCGAGCTGTTCTTCCAAAAAATCCACCATAATTTCAGTGAAAAAGCCTCAATCATGTCTTCTGACGAACAAAAATCTAACCTTCCTTTAATAATTGGGAAACATAGTTTATCCCAAGAGGACCAATGTATCCTTCTAGAGATCACATTTGCATCCCACAAGAAGCTATTAAACATTCTCTTCGAGGATTGAATAGTTCTCTCCAGAGATCTTAACACTTGCAGGAGATATATAGGCATGGAGGATAACACCTATTTGAGAAGAATAATCTTCCCTTTGGTAGACAAAAGCTTACAACTCAAATGCTGGATTTTGTTCCTTACTTTTGTCACCAAACCATAAAAAATAACACTCCTAGATTTCCCTGACATTAAGGGAACCCCCAGATACGTAAATGGCAACTGATGACACCTCGTAGCAAGCCTAGTCATAGCAACTATATTTGTTGGAGATTTAGATGAACAAATAAAGAAACTCTTGTCCGAGTTAATTTTTTGTCCAGATATTCTTTGATATTCCTCAACAAATTCGCCAAATCTTAACAAAGCACTGCATGAAGCTCTTGTAAACACTACCATATCATTAGCGAAGGCTAAATGGGGAATAGAACCTCCCTTAGATTTTTTCTAAAGTCTCTATTATCTTCATGAATTTGCTAAAGCCCTCTCCCAAAAAATTCAGCTGCCAAAACAAATAGACTTGGAGAAAGAAGGTTTCCTTGTCGTACACCTCATAATGATTTGAAGAACCCGAAGCTTGTCCATTGATCAACCCAAAAATCAACTATTAGAGATAATCTTGTACACCATGTCCACTGCCTTTTCTTGGAAACCAAACTTTCTCATCATTGATAGCAAAAATTGCCAATCCACTCTGCCATATGCCTCTTCCATATCCAATTTAAGAATCAAATTAGGAGCATCAATTTTTTTGTTTAAATCCTGCACCAACTCTTGAGCCAGCAAAATATTGTCAAGAATGTTCTTCCTCGAAATAAACCCAGATTGAAATGGAAATATCAAAAAAGGAAGCAATTTATTTAGACTATTAGCAAACAATTTCGAAATAATCTTTGAGCTCACTTTACAAAGACTAATAGGCTAGAAGTCTTTCCAATGTGAAGCTCCTTGTTTCTTAGGGATAAGGACAATACTAATCCCCCTTGGTAGAACAGCCCTCGAAAGAAGTCCAAAATAGTTTCATAAAGTCACTATGAACAATGTCCCAGCATGACTAATAGAAATAAGCTCTGAAACCATGTGGACCAGCACTGCTATCTCAGTCTAACATAAACACCACCTCCATCACTTCCTGAATAGTAGGTGGCTTAATGAATGCTGTGTTCTGTTCCTGAGATACCATTGGCACTTGCAAAGGTAATGCCTCCACATTAGTACCAAATCTTTCCAAAGAGAAGAGAGAAGCAAAAAACTGTTGAGCTGAGAGTTTGATCTGATTAATATTCTCCAGCCACTGCCCTGTTTTCTCCTTTAATTCTTCATATGAAATTCGTATTTCTCCGTTGCTTGACATGAGCATGAAAGAAAGAGGTGTTTGCATCCCCATCTTTGATCTATTTTATGATTGCCTTTTGTCTCCAAAATTCCGATTGTATAGCTAAATGATGAAGATAATCTGCCCTAGCTTCAGCGAACCTATATCGTACCAAATCACTCCTTTGTTGGTCATATTCTAATTCCTTCTCCACTATTACAGCTTCCGACTTCTCCACCTTGTCATCCATATTACCAAACACTTCAGCATTGTAGATACCCAACTTTTTCTTTACAAAACCCAATTTGTTATGAAACTTTTGCAAGCCTCCTCCAGAAGTAGGGGTGTCCCATGCTTGTTTCACTATTTCAAGTCCTTGTATTTGACCCAAACGTTAAGAAATCTGAAAGAGGACGCTGGTTTCGACATGTGAGAAGAACACACCAGCAAAGACCTATGATCATAGCGCCTTCTGCTCAAATGAGAAATGTGTGAAACCTGAAAAGCCCCTTACCAATAAAAATTCACCATTGCCTTATCTAACTGTTGCCAGACCCTACCATTCATCCACGTAACTAGAGATCTATCAAAAGGGATATCCGAGAGTCCACAATTTGCCTTTGCAAAATCGAATTCTTCCATTGCTTGAGTTCGGATAAACACCACCAACCATTTCATCTATGTTGGAAATCACATTGAAATCACCTCCTGCCAACCACAGCTCATGCAATGGCGTTGCCAGGCTGACTAGAACATCCTATAGACACCTCCTACGAACAATAGAGCATTTAGCATAAATGGCAAAAATATAGATAATACCCCTGGAGTTATACACAATATTAGTATGCACCACTTAATCCACATAGTCTTGAAACCAGCAATTAAATCCTGAATTCTATAAGCACAAGATTTTATTTCCCAAAAATGAGCTACCAAAATCAAAATGCAAAAACCTTTTCACCTTTAACAAATGATCTACAAAAGACATAGGTTCAATAAGAGATAATAACCGTACATTTTTTGATCTACACAAGTCACCTAGTTGTCGAAGTTTATCTATACTAGATACCCCTGATGTTAATTGGACTTAACATTAAAAGAACGTAGAGAATGTTTAACTTTAGATGATTCCTTTGTCCTCTTCACCCCCTTAGCTTTTGAAGTTTTCACCACTTTTTTCTTAGCCAACTCAATTAGCATCTCCTTTTGCTAACCATCGTTCTGATCATTAGGAACATCAACAGGAGCCTACAACCCTAAAATATGCATTCTGGCAGAAAGTTGCTGCTAGAACTCTTTGAAGCTATCGACCGATATTGATACATTACTCCTATAATCTTTGAGAGTCTCCAATAATGTTGCTTTCGAGAATTTCTAGCAAAGAAGCCTGGAACGATCGAAATTCTACTATCATCCTTGCTTCTCCAAACGACCGAGAGTAAGGTACTGTGAGGGTTCCAATTTGAGTAACATGAAGATGCTCCACTAAACACATCCTCATTCCAAGAGACCTGTCCATCTGTAGTTAGTAAATTCAAACTTGCCTGATCACTTATCGTTTCCAGCCCTCTAATTACTACTTGTGAATCCTGCTTGTCACTCTCATTTGTAGCCATGATTTCTACCATTTTCTCAGCCTCAGCACAGTCCTGTTCCACTGGAATACAAACTCCTTCCATGATGGCATCCTCCTGAGTCATCTGAGCATTGGTTTCCTCCATTGTTTGAGTGTTGTTTTCCTTCCTAGAATCTAGTATAGGCTCTTTTTTTCACCCTTACATTTATATTCTCGTGCTTGTATTTCATCACCCACATAGCCTTCCTCTTATGCAGGTCTTCTGGAATTTTTGCCTGACTACGTCTAATTTGATTCGTAGCATCCCAAAGTTATGGATTTTTAACATTGCAAACATCCACCACATGACACAACCTGGAGCAGTAAGAGCAATACCCAGGAAGATACTGATGTTCCATGTTTTGCCAAAAGCCTTCTTCTTCAAAAATCTATCCAAAACCTTTTCACCAGAACTTTCAAAACATCCATTTCCACAAGGACCTGAGCAACTAATGGACGTTTGAGCCTAATCGTGGCTTCATCAACTTACAAAGGTCTCCTAATTAAACCACCTAATTTCAACAACATAGACATGGAGAACAAAAGCCACAAAAGATCTGGGAAATCAACCCAAACTAGATCCAATAAGGGTTGATAGTCAGGCCGAAAGTTAAATGTCCTTCTTGACAACACCATGGCAAAGTTTTTGACATACCAAGTCTTTCTATACTAGAGCCTAGTAAAATCTTCAGTGATTTGTGAGCGGAGAATAATGTGTTTAGCATCCAACAATCGATCCTACCGAATAGTCAGCTTTCAATCCAACAGACAGAATAAATTTACGAATCTCCTCCATGGAAGGTCTTCCCAATGCAAATCTATCAACCAGGGCATTTTGAAAAGGTTGAGAAAGCGAGACCATCTCCTGTTTGGTGAGGAACAAGGCATGTTTAAAGAGACACGGTACCATGATCCACTATTGTTTTCATTGCAATAGATGAAGCTAATGCTGCTGTGAATGTTTTAGGAGAGTGATTTTGACTTGAGAGGTTGTTGGCGACCATGGCAGACCTCCATTTGGCCTAAAACCTAGTTTCAAAGTTTCCAAATTCAAAAGTTTGTTGAGAGAGAGGAGAGAGAACGGAGAGAAATTTTTTTTCTTACTAAAGTTAGATTCCTAGGAAACAAGTCAAAATATAGTAGATTCAAATGATTGAAGTTGAATGAACAATGAACAATTCATTGGAGATTTCATTCTGGCAAAGTTTTAGGAGGAAATTCTTATGTACAAGGGAACTGATGAATCACACTTGGAAAACATCAAACACACTTAGAAATTACATATCAGCATCAAGTAGATACAAAAATTGTAGCCTTTGAGTTAGCTTTGGAGGTCTGAACACTGAGATATGCTTAAAATACTACAAACTAGTTAGAAGAGCGTCGCAATGAAAACAAACTTCAGTAATTTGGATTTTTAGGCTATGAAAATATGAGAATTAGTCTTTGATGTCTTCATAAGAATTGTACACCATGTTTGGTGTGTAGGAATGCATTAGAATGGAATGGTCGTTCCAACTTCTCCATTCCGTTTTCATGTTTAGTACGGATATTTTAATTTGGATTCCTACTAGAATGCCCATTCTAATTTTTTTCTGAAATCCCATTCCTCAACAAAACTGAGGGAAAATTGGAAAAGCTAAAGTCATGGGACTCAATTTTATCCCTACACATATTTCCTTTTACTAATTCATCTTAACTCATGATACATTCATAAATTACTTTATTTTTAAAATTTAAAAATATTAGGTTATTTATAAATTTAACTAATACTTATTTATCGTCTTTAAATCAAAACCAATTTAATATATGCTTAGAATATTTTTTATTTTGCTATAACAATGTTTAAGATACTATTTTTAACTTTTATGCAAATGTGTAAAAAACTAAACTTCCAATAATTTATTATAAAATAAAATAAATAGAGAATGTGAAGATTTGGTTTCACTACTAATTTTTAAAAAATTTTAAAATTAATTAAAGAGTGCAATTAATTTAATTTTCACAAAAGCATCAAGAATTTTAAAATAAAAAATGTTAAAATTTCTTTTCGGCATAAAAATAATGCATACCATAGACAAACAAAATAAAAATATGAGATATTCTAGTACAAGAATTTAGAGTAATTAAGTCAAATTAATATAGATTTTATTCCATTCTAATATCTAAATATGATTATGCCAAACATTGAAAAAGGAATAGGCATTCCATTTTGACTTGAATTACTACTGGATTGAAAAAATTTTTCCAGTCCATTCTGGGTGGAAAAGCATTATGGATGGAAAGATCATTTCATTCTGAACCATTCTAATGTACCAAAATGTAAGTAGAATATTCTCTTAGCTTCAAAATGCATCAAAGATTATCTCAATTGGATTTTTGTAGCTCAAGTTATCGCCAAAATATTAAAATATATCATTGCTGCTAAGCTTTTTCCAAGTTAATTTCATTACTTCTTGCACTTTCTAAGCCTCTTCAAGCCATCCTACCTTGTTTGCGCTTCAAAACCATCTTCAACATAGCTTCAAAAAAGCCTCTATTCATGAGTAATTTCCATCTAACCTTGGACCAGAGTCTTGAACACCAACATATGATTATCTGATTGAGGATTTTCCATGCCTTCTTGTGATGATTTGAGCCCCAAATTAATCATCATGCCTTCTTGAGCTATACCCTAAACAATGTTTTGATATACATGAATCTACTCTGCCACCGGCTTGTCATCGACCACATTGATGCCTATCCAACAACATGTGAACCTCATTATCATCTAAATTGATGACGACATTTAACCATCACACTTCTTCTAAAGCGTCGTCGAAATCTATATGGCAGATTTCCAAGGGCATGAAATATCAAATAGAGACTCAAACATATGGTGAAAAATATGTACCCTAAAGGCCTTGTTGTCATCATCGTAGTTTCCTCTCAAAATCAACTTAATCTGGAACTTGATTGTTAAATAATATATGTTCAACCTTATTTGATTGCAGATGAAACAACACCTTTTCAAACAAACGCTTATAATTGTTCTCATCAAAGGTTTTATATTACATACACCAGAAACTCTGTGATTAGCTTTAGGAATAGTAGAAATCAAAATATTAAATCACTTACAAATAAAGTAATCTGATGCGAATAGACTGCAATGAGAATGAGAGAAAATTTACAAAAGGAAGACGAAAATTTGAGGCAGAGGACACTCTACTAAGCTTAAAAGTGATCGTGCAACCACAGGATCCTATCCATGTGGCAGTATGGCTACACATGTAGTCATCTTCCAAGATATATCATCAGTAGTTCCAATAGTGTACATTCGTGAGACAAGGTTTTGAGCTTCTCCTGGAATTACCTACTATGACAAAATAAGAAGAATGAAACAGGAAAAGAAGCAAAGAATTGGTAAAAAAATTTTACACTGCACCCTTATTTATAAAATTGTAAACCAATTTAAAGAAGAAGTAATAATTAACTCAAATTCACCGTACCACACTACGTTGCTCTATGTGGGCAAGAGCGCACGTGTTGTGGGTTTGAGTCCATAACCGCTACTCTGCATGGTCTAGGACATATACTGGAGTTTTCTTTTGCCAATTCACTTTCCATATACAGGTTGGTCATAAAATATTTTACACTTCTAATATAGAATATAACCAAATTACACCGAGAGAAGGACAATGAAAGTAAATAAAATTCAAACTACGCAAGGATTTGAGCCATTTTTCCTAACATCTCCCACGCCATTGCATAAGCCTTAAGCCTCATGTTCAGCAACATACCAACACATATCTCATAAGAAAAAACCAGAGACAAAAGACTATATAGTACATGTTTGCAATTGGGAATAAGAGACAGAAATTTATTATTTGGAGAAAAAATAATTAACAAGCCTTAATTCCATAATTTTTAAAATATTCCATAGTTATCCCCAAAAATAAAATTCCATTAAGGAGGGAAAGTTGATATTTGATTTGATTTTAATAAGGAAATGTCGAGATATGTAATTTAACCATCATTTATCATCTTAATTTGTCAAAACAATTTTTTTTCCCCTTGAATGATAACCTGAAAAGAAAGTGAGAAAGAAGTTGTCCTAATGATTTTTGCACTCCGTAATTGGCTTTAAGCACTCCGTTTTTCCTTTGTAGTAACTAGAATGACACAAACAACTAAGGTTGTTCTTTGAGGTATTTTTTTAAAAATATTACTGTAGCAGTTTGAAAGATTCTTCTTAATAAATATGTTTTTGAGATAAAAAATTAGTTGAAAAACATATCTGAAATTTTTTAAAAATATGTTTTTAAAAAACAGAACCAAACAAACGAAGCCTAATGCCAAAAATACTATAAATAGAAACTAATTAATAAATCTCGCCAAAGAGAAGTTTTTGGTTACTTTCTGTATTTAAACCAAGTTATTTTGTAGAATAAGATGAGTGTATATTCTTTAGAATATATCAATTTTTAACCAAAATAACACACTTTTTTTTGTATATATCTACAATTTACTACTTAAAGAAAAGTGTACAAACCATAATGTATCTACTAGTTCACCGTATATAGTATGATATTTTACAAATAAGCAATCAATGAAACGGTAACGTGGTAGCCTTAAGATGTTATGCGAGTACTTTAATCATTTATATCAACACAATAGGAATATTAGATTGACTGAAACATATGGTCAAAATCATTTGCTTTGATATGCATACATACATACATACAAACATACATACATACATATATATATATATATATATATATATATGTATGTGTGTGTATCTTTTAAAACTCGGTTGACTGGGAAAGGGTAATTTGTTCAATTTAGCCGCAAAGATTGTTCAATTTGACCCTAAGCTTCTTTATATTCATATACTCCATTTTAAAAAAGCTAGAAAGATGATTAAATGCAGTATGTTCTCTTATTATTTTGGTGTTTTGTATGTAATCCCTAACATTATTTTTGTATTATTTTAATCCTTTGACTAGCTGGCAAATAAAACTATAACATTAGTGTTGTCAAAAATTTTACCCTAAGAGGTTAATTATATTAAGCCTCTTTAAAATGTTAGCATAAGTTCATTGTAACCACTGGTATAAGTTTTGTGTCAATATAATACCTTGGATCTATTGGAAAAATTAGTGGTTCTGCAATATTTGAAAAGAAAAGTTTACTTTAAATTAATATTCTAATTTCTAATTTGTATCTTCTTCACTTTTCCTTTGATTCAAGGAACAAAGTGAAATAGTTTATTTCATATTCTTTTGATAAATTTAGCTCATTAAACTGCATAAATTTAAGTTTTCATATATATATATATATATATATATATGTATATATTTATTTATTGACGTATAAATTGAATTGATGATTGAATTATATAAATAGAAGAGAAAAGAAAAACCCTATGAAGATGAACAAAAGAAAAGCAAACGGAAAACGGACGAATGGATGAATAATAGATGACTATGGATCTCACTTGTTTAAAACAACCTCCTGCTTTTTGGGCTCACAGGGAGCAAATTGGAGTACACTTCTAATCTTACTCATTCGAGTGCCCTCTCAACAATCACGCCTACTTGTTTAACACTATGTTTCGATTCTTCCCTTCTCTGAGGAACTATGAATATATTTACATACTAGTTGTGTTGGTGATTGAATTATATAAAAATAAGAAAGAAGAAAAAGGAAAGATCAAGGAAGATGATGAACAAAAGAAAATCACAAAAAACAAAAAAAGAAAAGGAATGATGGATGAAAAATCGATAGCTGTGGGTCTCACATCTTTAAAACAAACTCGCATATGTTTTGGTATGTTTTCCTTTCCTTTTAAATAAAATATATTTTGCTTGAACTAAGAAATGATTAAAAAAGACAAAGAAAAGTATATAAAATCTTAGGGGCATCTTTGTCATTTAAATTGCATTCGAAGCACCAGTATTACCAAAAACCTTCATGGCCACCTTACTAACTTTTACTTAACAATTCAATGGTATTGATTTATTATTCTAGGTGAAAATAATTAATATATCACGTTTTTCTTTAAAATCACGATGAAACTTTAAGAGTTTTAGTGCAACTAACCTTTCAAAATACATTTTTATTTTTGACAAAACTAATAGTATATTTATCTTCGACCATTAATTATAGCATAAAGACAGCGCTAGGGACTATATTGTAAAATAGTCCAAATTTTAAGGGGATTTATTGCAGAATAATTCAAGATTCAACTCGACAACGTATTTCCCGACCTGATGAGTTCCTATTTTTATCCTACAAAATCATCAACTTAAGTTGGCTCCATGTTAAAAAGTGACAGCAACGTGTATGGAAAAACCAACAGATTGCCCTCGATAAAAGAAGAAAGTTTAGTTTCCTTGTTTCTATGCACTACTATCAGTAAATTTATTGTCCAGTAGTACTATAAAATTTAGGAGGGAGGGGAAAATTCTTGTGTGACCATCACGACTCACGTGTGAATCTCGTGGTCTGAATGCATTCTTTTGTCATTTTATCTCACTTTCTTACATCTATATGTATCATTATATTCACACGACACTCTTTTTTAAACCACTAGATCCATAAGAGGAGTCATGAACCCGATATGTAAAAATTTCTTAAAGGAAGGGGAGGTTATTCATTCCAATGCTAGTGCATTCCACCGGCGCACAAGTAAATATCTCAATGATCATAAATATGTCTCTTAAATAGTGCACCTCCAATTTTGTTGGGAAAAGCTTTCAATGCAGGGTGACGTTTTTCGAATCTAAGTCTGCTATTGAAGAAGGCAACCAACTTTTGCGGGCACATCCTTCTCTGTCTTTTTCTCATTCATGAAAGTGAATAGGATGACAAAAACTGATATCTCAATTTTAAAATAGGTAACGGAATACTAATTATCAAGCAATATTTGATTCTCTTTATATGCAAACAACTTGAACGTAACTAATTCTCTGTCAGAACCAGACTAGAGAACTTCACACTTAAGGATTAAAATTGAAGGAAAACGGTGAGAATTAGCAAGAATTTACCTGAAAGAAGAGAATATAGAGCAAGAATGAAAGACTTCAGTAATGGAGTAAGAAAGGAAACTAGGGAAGAGAAGAGAGAGAGAGAGAGAGAGAGAGAGAGAGAGAGAGAGAGAGAGAGAGAGAGAGAGAGATTAAGGAACTATTGCATGATCAAAAATTGCTTTTTCCCTCAATAATTCCCTTGTTATCTATCTCTAGCTGCGCCCGTAACCAAATGCTTTTCCGCTTACAGATTCTAATTAACTCTCTTCTTAAGTAACTTTTTAATGACCTGCTAACTAACTTAACTGCTTGAGTTAAGTCTAGTTACTGCTAACTAACTTAACTGCTCGAGTTAAGTCTAGTTACTGCTAAAGTCATTGTTTGCTCGGTTAATGCTGCTTGTTGTTGTCTTCTGCTCATAGCTGCATCACTGATCATGACATTATCGTGGATGGATTCAATGTTGTGAATATCAAGAGTCAATTTGTTATATTGATCACCACAAAATGTATAAAACCAACAAGGATTTTGATCCGAGAGCAATTTAATATGTTGATGTTTACAAGAAAATGTGCAAAAATAAATTCCCACAATATTTTGAGTTGCAATTGAGAAATCACTCCCAAAGCCTAGTACTAATAAACCTAGTACTAATACTCTTGGATATTGCCCCAAACCTATCGAGATGCCCTTTGCTTTATTTTCGTCTCCAAATGCCCTTCTAGTCTGGTAATTTGAACAAGAACATTGTCAAGGTAAGGTCTCTTAAATGCCTCTCAAACAGTGTTACTTGCATCTCAGATATCTTTAGATAGTACGTGATAACAAACACTGATTGTCAAATCACTTTCTGCACGTTTGGTTTGTAAGTGCAATGGATATTTTATAAGCAATTTTTCTGATCCTTAAGTTAAAATTGTAAGTGGATTAGACAGTTAAATGTAGTTCAATTGTTGAATGTCTTTCTCATTCTTAAATTACGATTCAACTCTCACCTTCCATTTTCCCTTTCCTCTTCTTCTTTCTCCAGCTTCCATCTCAAAAGAAATGTTTTTCGTTTCCATAAAAGGAGTGCAAAAGTTTCCCAATTTCACAATGCAAATTTTAACATAAGAAGGGTAAATGAACAAACTTCAATGAATGCTTGGAGACAGGACTGACCTCGTTGGTAGTTGTTAAGTAGAATTGACTTTCCTACAAGCTTCATTATTGCTTGCACAAATTCTGTTATATCCATAAATGGACCTGCTTCTTTTATGGACTCATCAGATATCTTTAATGTCAAAGGTTTACTCAGCAAAAGATGGTGAAAGTACATATGTGTCCTTTCTTCCCAATTTCTTGCGTTCACATGACTAAGAAAATTAACCACCTTCATTTATAGCGCCAAAAACTTGGTTCAATACATGGTTAAAGTTTTCTTGTATACAAACCTTATATATAGTCAACAAAGATTTACTTCCATTCACAGGAATTCAATTAAACATTTCTCAGCAGAAAATTAAGTTGAAAAAATGGCAAGCATTTGTTGGATTTTATGGCTCTTTGTAATCCATTTCCTGATTGTTCAAACCAGTGCAAAAATTCCGGCCATTATTGTCTTCGGAGACTCATCTGTCGACTCCGGTAACAATAATCAAATCCCAACACTTGCTAGGAGTAATTTTGAGCCATATGGTCGTGATTTTTCTGGTGGACAGCCTACAGGACGTTTTTCGAACGGTAGGATTCCGACTGATTTCATCTCAGAGGCCTTTGGTCTCAGGCAAACGGTGCCCGCATATTTGGATCCGAAATACAACATAACAGATTTTGCCGTTGGCGTTAGTTTTGCTTCAGCAGCAACTGGATATGACAATGCCACTTCTGATGTTCTAGTAAGTCCCTAGTCTAACATTTATTTGCATGCGACAGAAAAAGCAGCATCCTTTCAAAATTTTCAGTCCTTGTACAAAACTGTAGGCTAAGATGATACAAGATTCGTTGTCCTTTTTATGTCTTACAGTAGGGCCAAAAATAAGATGATATAAGATTCCGTTGTCCATTTCATATCTTATAGTTGGGCCAAAAATATGAATAACCACCAAAGTATGCAGAACTTACCTTTCTGCTGACTCAAATTACTCTACGGCTGCAAGATTAAAGTGTTTAATTGAACTTAGAACAGAGCAGGAGCCCCCAGGAATCTTTCTCAGGTTGTTTGCTTGTACAAAAATACTAAATAGCGGCGAGTTAACGAAGTGCAACTGATACAGTCAATAATTATGCTTTTAGATATTAAGTGATGGTTTAGGACTCTAAATAGTTTTATGGGACAAACCAGTATGACAAAATTAAGCATCTAAATGCAATTTAGAGACACTCCGAACATCATCAAATTATTTATAATCATGGGTTAAACAATTAGGGCGAATATCAACTTAAAGTTGAATAATTTCACTACCTTACTATAAAGCACAAAAACGAGGGATTCAATGTCAGTTTAATGGATTCTCCCAAATCTCCTCTAAACAACATAGTATATATTTTTCCCTCGAACACAAAATAAAGTTTTGAGGTAGTTTTGTCAATTAGTAAACTATCCACTCTCCTATTTTTATGCACATTCATAGGATATGGTTTGATCACTAGCCATATATAGAACACAAAGAAGAGTTTGGTGTAATGTCTCTTTAATAAATTTTCAAAACTACCCCTTAAACAATATTATTTTTACCCTTTCTCGAGCATAGAACAAGTAGATTCAAGGGTACATTTGTAAATCAACTACAAATTCATTGTCCTATTCTCAAATATATTAGTAGAATGCACAACACATTGATAAAATGTGACTTGATCGGTAGTATATAAAACTTCCTAACATAAGGAATTGAAACAAAAAAGCATACAACTAATATCAATATTGATTTGACTTTTAATGCTTGGATATTGCAGGGTGTAATACCATTATGGAAAGAATTGGAGTACTACAAGGATTATCAAAAGAGACTAAAAGCCTATCTTGGTGAACAGAAGGCCAATTACACCATTAGTGAGGCATTGTATATTATGAGTCTTGGAACAAATGACTTTCTTGAAAACTACTATGCATTTCCTGAGAGGAGATCTCAATACACAATTGATCAATATCAATATTTCCTAGTTGGGATTGCCAAAAACTTCATAATCAACCTTTATCACCTTGGAGCAAGAAAGATCTCTCTCGGAGGCCTTCCCCCCATGGGATGTATGCCTTTAGAAAGAACAACAAATATGCTGGATGAAGATGGATGTGTGCAGAGCTATAACATTGTCGCAATGAGCTTCAATTCAAAATTGAATGTCTTGGTAACGGATTTAAACAAGCAGCTGCCGGGGATTCAGTTGGTCTTTTCCAATCCTTACAACGTTATGCTATATGTCATTAGAAGACCTTCCTTATTTGGTAAGACTTGGCGAGCTTTTTAGTATTAGACTTTACTAAATTTATCTTGAATTTTCTGTACATTTTTAGGATACAATTTACTTCCACAAGACAGTTCAAATTTATATCCCACATATTTACCAGTTAAGTATAGATTGCTAACTATCACGTTCTTGCAACATTGGTTCATCAAAATTTGTTTGGGTATTACTTGTCTCTGGCCGATAAAACATTCATCTGGTTACAAAAAGTACGAAGTTGGAGATGCAATCATGACAAATAAATGGACTATAGTTTGAATAAATAATAAGTTATATCCGACATATACATTCTACTATTGCGGTTGCACATAGATCTGTTAGGTATTTCTTCTTCACCGGATTTATTTGGTTATAAATAAAATATTTGTTGAGGTAATCGTACAGAGAGTTATAAAAATTTATTAAGGTTCAATAGAGACTACCATTAAGTTTTTTTTTTTAATTTTGAATTGTCAATAAAATTGTGAGTTAATTATTCTTCCTTTTCTTCCCCTATATTTTATACTATTAATTCTTTTTGTTAGTTGATGTTAGAACTCTTAATTTTGAATTTTAAAATATCTAATCTAGTAAAAGATGAACAATCTGTCCTGAAGAAGATGTAGGACACCTAGAATTAATACCGCGAGTTGAAGGAGAGCGTATACTCGTCACATCAATTACCGCTCGAAGCAATTTTCTCATGATATTGTAGATCTCATATTAATGCATAGTACAACTGCATTTGACCTTTATAAAATGTAAGATCAGTATTCCAAATTTATTCAGAATATATCAAATATGAAGTTGATAAAAAATGATACTGTTAACTACTGGAAAGAATCGCTTTTCTTTTGTTAGGACAAAATAAATACTTCACTTCGATAATAACATAAATACTTAGGAGTCATAAACCAGTAGAGTATGAAACCAATAAAATTAGAATGCTTTCTATTTGTTCTTTAAGTGGTCAATTTCTACTTAATCAGAAATCACGGCTGCTCTAACATTACATTTTGCATTTGATTTATAGGTTTTGAAGTAACTTCGGTGGCATGCTGCGCCACAGGGATGTTCGAGATGGGATATGCATGTGATAGATATAATCCATTCACTTGTACTGATGCAAAGAAATATGTATTTTGGGATTCATTTCATCCGACTGAGAAAACAAATCAGATAATCACTGATTATGTAGTTAAAAAGGTTTTGAACAAGTTTATGTGAAGTTGTTTATAATAATGTTTGAAAAAATAATTCAGTACGTGATGTTCATGTTAGAGTTATTTTGATTGTTTGTTTTTCCATTTACGGCTGCTTTTCCTTGATTATAATTAGATCCTTTTGTAGCTAAATGATTAAACAAGTTTATGTGAAGTTGTTTCTAACAGTAATTGAAAAAATAATTCAGTGGGTGATGTTTATGTTGAGTTGTTTTGAACGTTTGTTTTTTTCATTTACAGCTGGTTTTCCTTGATTCTAATTAGATCCTGTTGTAGTTAAATGATTTCCATTTATTGAATCCCATACCTGTCCAACGACAAAGACATAACTCCTATCTGTGATTATACCACGCAATTTTATTTTTGTTTTGATTTTTTTTTTGGGAGGAGTATTTAATGTTGCAAGACTAAGGGGAAAAATTGATTTTGAAATCTTTAAGATGATATACGATAAGGTCAACAATTAGACTTCAAATGACTTGCTATAATCATAAACAAAGTTTAGCAAAGATACAGGTGCATATTAATTCGATACTTAATTACAAAGGAAAGATACAAGAAATGTATATTTATTTGCGTATAATAATATTGGAATCAAGAAACAATACTAAAGAATAAACTCATAATCATCTATTCAAGAAAACACTATACAAGCAAATAAATTATAATTGTTGATATACAATCCATTAATATAATTCACTAACTGATGCGATCGAACGCGTAAGGCCATGGGAAACTTCACAAAGTTTGCAACCATAAGATTAACCCCAATACTATCCAAAAATTGAAACTAATTTAACAAGAAAACTCAAACCCTAACTAAACCCGTTGATTAGAACTCGAGGAATAAGCAAGAGTTCAACAAATCACTCGATGAACACACATTCCTCAAAAGAACCCAAGAGGAATAACCTCACCAATCTTGTAAATCACTCACAAACGTATGTAAAATACGATAAAAGTTAGCTTATATAAGCAAAAATACCTTAAAGATCTACTATGGAAAGTAGACAATATATTACAAGTAAGTAGATAATCTATTACAAGTGAAATACTAACTTAAAACTCAAAAAACAGTTCTTTGACCATTTTCGCACCTCATTTCCGCCTACAGCTATCGTCAGAATAATCCTCCACCTATGTGTTGCTGGTGGATTCAACTAAGTGCAGCTCCCTACTGTTCATTCACTGTTTGCTTCCAAAAAAGCAGTTGTGGCTTCTTTTTCTTCCTAGTAGTGGGCGTACTCCTCCTAGCCATGGATGGCCTCTTCTTTGAGCCCCTTTCCTCTATCTTTCAAGCCCTAGATCTCCATTAATGGTTGGTAATGGCCTCCACTTTGATGATACTTTAAAGACGATGTGAATAGCTCCATCCACTAAAACTTTTGCCTTTGGATCCACATTATTCCCCGCTTCTTCAAGAAGATTTGTCCTCAAATTTTACTTCATCTTGACTCCATCAAAGGGAATTTCAAAAATCTACAAGGAAAAATTATTTGGAATGCGAGAATACAGATTAGTAGGATTAAACTCCTTGCAACCCAAATCAGCCATCATCACCCCCTAGTGCTTATCCAACTCTACACCGCTTTTTACCATATTCCTCTTATTTGTCTAGCTCTACTTGATCTTTATGAGCTTCTATTAGTGACAAAGTCATTAAGGTGTTGTCTTTTCATGCCAAGTAAAACAGTATTGATTTGTGAAACTATTGTATACCACTTTACGATCATATTACCATAGAAGCCCCATTAACAAGTGATATGCTCGCATTAGTGCTACATCATATATAACCCTATCCTTATAAGGTCCAACGGAGAACACAATTTCCACTCGCTTAGTTACATTCAACTTACCACTGTCTCTTACCCATTACAAACAATAGGGTTTAGAATACTTCAAGATCCTCAAACCAAGCTCCTCTACCAGCACTGAACTAATGAAGTTAATGCAACTGCCCAAATCAACAGTAACACTATATACCTTGTCATTGATAAAGCACCTAGTATGGAATATATATTCTCTTTGCGAAATCACTTTCATCCCCCTTAGGTAGATCACCTATTGCTCTCATCGTGATCAATGCTTCTCCTTTCATAGGCGATAAGTCTTCTGTTCCATCACTTTCACCTTTCAACATTGGCATCTCCTCATCACTGGATGCTATACTCTCTAACTCTCTACCATCAAGCATGCTCTTTAATTCAGTATTGAGTGACCACATGTCTGTTAGTGTATGCCCTAAAACTAAGATGGTGTAAGGTGCTTTGTTTTACACTTATTTATGTTATATTTATCCATGTGGTATTTTTCTTTATCATCTATACTTGTATTTCCATGTTACTTGTTTGATTGATAAAGTCCTTAGAATATTGACTGTGTATTAGAGATTGTAAGGGTTACAATTATGAGACTCTAATACATAAAGTCATATTCTTAAATATCCCTAGTCATAGTATTAATGAGATTGGACATCATTAATACGGATAGACTAGCACATACTTTGCCTCTACTTATGGTAAGTAGTAGTTGATTTCATTAACTATGGTGTGCGTGACACTTAAGCTAGTATGTGGATGCTTGTTTGAGAACAAGTTCATTGGATTGATCCGCCAAGAGTTTCAACTATAGTGCCAATAGTTGAACTCTTAATGGCAATGGTGTAAGTGATCCTTTGACTTGAGATTATCATAGTATCTTGAGTGTGAATTGCTATACTTTGACTCTATTCCTCAGTGCCCGTAAAAGGGTAGCTCATAGGTTAGAGATTGGGTATAGTTTGAAGCATGGAAAGATAGTGAGTAATCAATATAGGATTCACCACTCCTTAATAGGAGAGTATATCCCTTAATGGCCACTTGTTGGAAATATTAACTCATAAATCTTCTGCAGAAGTGATAGTATAACTTGGAAGTAGTTTCAAGGTTATACATCATGGAAAGTTATATTTCTGGAACAAGAAAATGTAAATTAGTCATTTAAAAGTATGCACTATACTTTTAGACTAATTGGGATATAGTGTGGTGAAAGGATATTAATTACACGGTAACATTGTCATTGAAGGGTATGGTTTACCATATGACTTTCCTATTCACTTGGGTGGTTATGATGCATTGCTAGATGCCACTCATGATCTATAAGTATGAATTGATTAATTAGTGAATTAATGATAAATTAAAAGTGTTTAATTTATCTAGCTCAATTAATGAGTTATAGTTTATACTTATTACCAACGTGAATGGAATCTAATGGGTCACACACATAATGAACAAAATCTTTGGGTTAAAATGTAATTAAGATAAGTATGAGATACTTATGGGGTTAATTTATGAGATAAATTAACTTAAAGGACTTGTTTATAAATATTCTAAGTCTTGCAGGAAATTTGTTTCCTAAAAGAAATAAAGTAACTAATTGGTTTCCTTATGGAATAGATTTCCTAAAGGAGAAGGATTAGCTTAAAGTAAGTTGCCTAAACCTTCTTGGCTTCTAATTAGCTTTATTTCCTAAAAGACTAGAATACTTCCTCTATAAATAGGTTCATGCTTGACTCTTGAATTATTATTGCTACACAAAAAGAAAACTAGTGAGAGAAAATAGAAGAAAGAAAAGGCACGCCTCTTTCTCTCTCTCTAGGCGTCTCTCTCTCTCTCTCCTAAGGGTTAGGTTTTTCTTCTTCTTGTGTTCTTAATAACTCAAGGGAGCTAGCACTCAAAAGTCAAAGCAAGCAAGCCTACAAGGTTCCCAAAGAAGTTGTTCGTGTGGATATCGTTAGAGGCTCTACGCTTGGAGGGCTTTTCGTGGTAGATCAAACATCTTCTTCGAAGGATCTTTGCCTAGAAGCATAGAAATCTTCTGTGCTTAAGGTAATCTTCATGCAAACCTCCTTGTTAATCATATAGATATGTCAAAGAGATCCATGGTTAAGGTAATAAATTTTTATTTTTCCGCTGCGTTACCTATGCTATTACCTAACAATGTCTATGTTCTTGGTATCTAAAACACTTAATGTCACCAGTCCATGTAGACACCTTTGCTTGACTCTTATTTTCAACTCCTCCTCTCTTTGGTTGCACAATTTCCTTCAGTTTCTTGATAGCTCTATCATCTTTCCCACTGAATACTCGATCTTGCCTATCATCATTATCCCTACTATCACGCCAACTAGATCATCTATAGGAAGAGCTCGACCCATTCTTCCTCCTCGTTTTGAGTTGTTTCTCCACCTTTTTGCCCTTTTGAAGCAGATCTTCAACCTCCACATATGATTGCAACCCGACTATCTCTTGAATCTCTTGATTCAATCCAGCTAGGATGCCATGGTGGCCTCAAAATCCTCGTCCACATTAGCCCTAATCATTGCTATCTTCATGTCCTTGTAGCATTCATTCTCAGTCCTACTCCCTTGTGACAATGACTGTTGCCTCTTATGTAACTCCCGGTAGTCATGGCTAGGCACAAATCTCCTTTGCATGACCATCTTCATCTCTTCCCAAGTGCGAATAGGTCTTTCTCCACATCTCCTTCTACTGGTTGCCATTTGATCGCACCAGACACTCGCACAGTAGGTAAATTCCCCTGTAGCCAACTTCATTTTTTTCTCCTCAAAATAGGCATAACAATCAAACACGTGCTCCACCTTGCGCTCCTACTCCAAACCAAACTCAACATCGCTTTTGCCCTGGAATGTATGAATCTTCATTCTGTTGGTTCCAAGGTTGCCACCTCGAATGCGCTCTCCCTTCTTGGCCTCCTTTCAACCACCTCTTCATCATTAGAATCTTCAAACTCATCAATTGGTGATCTCCTACAACTGCTCCTTGATCTACAATGTGAGTGTCTCCTTTGTTTTATCTGCTCACACATGGCTTCAATTGCTTGCCTTATCCCTTATTGGATACTGGTAGTTGTGTTAGCCAAATCCTTGATATCAAAAGTTTTAGATTCTCCTTCGTTAGACATATTGGGTTCAAGTGCAACAAGTGTAACAAAGGAATTTGAGGGGTATAGACTCAGATAAGGTAGAACTACTATGAATGGAATAAGACCCTAACATAGCCCAATTGATGACTTTTTTACAAGAATTAGTCAATAAACTACCAAAACTCAAATAGCCCACATGATAACAATACAAAAGATACAAGCTTTTTGAAATTCTAGATGACTCGAAGAGAAGAAAGCAACAAAGACACAAAAATTGCATCAAAAGTTGTAAAAAAATATGCAGAAAATTGTTGGAAATCAACTAGGACAGGAAGATATATGCACAAAACAAGGACCCAATATGACAAACAACGAAAGCATGAAAGACAACACCTATAAGAAACCCTAGAAACAAAACTAGAGACAAAGCACAATATTTTCGCAGGAATTTAGACAAGATAAAAGAAAAATATCTAATCTCTAGGAATCAAAAATTCAAGAGACACATTAATAGAACCTAATAACAAGAACCCAAAAGCTCTAATACCAATTGATGTGATCAAACATGGAAGTCTCCGTGTTAATCTCCTAACAAAAACCTGCATGAAGTTCGAATTACCCAGCCAAGGATCATCTTGTGGTATCAAAGTACAAATTAACCTCAATCTTACCCAAGAATCGAAACAAATTTAATAAGAAAACTCAAACTCAAACAAAACCCATTGATTAAAACCCGAGGAATAAGCAACAATTCAATGAATCACTCGATGAACACAAGTTCTTCAAAAGATTCCAAGAGGAAAAATCTCACAAATCTTGTTAATCAATCATAAACCTGTGTAAAACATGATAGACGTTAGCCTTATATAAGTAAAAATACCCTAAAGATCTAATATAGAAAGTAGATAGCCTATTACACGTGAAATACTAACTTAAAACTTGAAAAATTATAAAACTCGTCAATTCTTTGACCATTTCTACGTAGGGAATCTGCTGCAACTATCATCAGAATGTTCCTCTCACTGTGAGCCACGAGTGGATTCAACTAAGCCGCTGGCATGGCTCACTTCTAGAAAGCAATTGTGGCTTCTTTTTCTTCCCAGCTGCAAATGTACTCCTCCCAACTATGGTTGGCCTGTTCGTGCAGCCCTTTTCCTCCATTTTTGAAGCCCCTAAGTCTCCATTAATGGTTGGTAATTTCCTCTACTTTGACGATGCTTTAAAGACAATGTGAACACCTCCATTCACTCAAACTTTCACCTTTGGATCCACATCACTAACAGTCGGAAAGCCATTTGAAATTGCATATGAGATCTGGAAATGGCGATAGAAAATATTATGAAATGGATTAAACACCATACATAACATCCCAAAAAGGACTTCAATAGTATAAATAAAATAATACGGAGGGACTAGAACCCTTAATTTAAAAAGAATTTAAACCATCAATTGAAAGCTAACTAAAAAAGCAAGTCATGAAAAATCATACGGAGGGATTATAACTAGAGCCCACAATTAAAATAATTTAACATATTCATTGAAACTAACCAAGAAGGGAAGACATGAAAACTAATACCCATAAGAGGATATGAAGAGGATCAAAAATCTATCAAGTTACCAAATACATTGATACTAGGAGAAACACCATCCAAAGAAAATAGCACCTATGAAGGGGATCAAACACTTGTTAAGGGATCAAATACTCTAATACAATGTTAGGTGCCACATTATTGATACCGTTTTAAGTACAACATTGGAATGATAAACAGACTTCTATAAAGAGGCAGTGTACTTTGGTAAAACGGTCCTCAATTATATAGATAGAGTCCTATATTTATAGACTACAATAAGTTGAGAATCAATAAACAATTTTGACAAACATGCATCATCTACCTAAGGAAACACTATATAACCAAATCAATTAAAATTGTACTAGTGCCTAAGCCTCATGCAATGCGTGAGGGTGCCCAATGGAGGGGCTAAAATTTTTGAAATTTGTGCATAAAATTATTTTACAATGAGAAAAAAGGATTAAGAAATTATTAAACCAACAGTTAGATGTGCTGGCTCTATATGCAAAGCTAGTGAAGTCAACAAAAATCCTTCTAACATCTCCTTTGCTGTGGATATGCAATTGTATACTTAAAAGATTAGATGATTAAGTAGCTATTTGATATGCAAAATTAAATCCTCACAAATCTATATAATGATACAAATTACCGTGCAAATGGAGCTAGAAAAGCACAAACTGAAACTGCAACTGCAACACTAACTAAATGAAGAAGCAGGAAAAATATTCCCATTTTCTCACTCCGCTAGGATCTTCTTGTACATTCCTCCATACTTGGAGATGTCTTTGACACTCACACACAATAGCAAATAAACATCAAACTGGAGAGTAGCATCGGAAGTAATGGTTGGAGGAGAGCCACACTCACTGTAGGCAAGCCCTAGAGGTATAGTAAATATAGCATTTTCACCCCTCTTCATTATATTAATACATAAATTCCATCCTTTAATCACTTGTCTATTGAAATTAAACAAAACTTGTTAGAACAATTAAAAATTTCATACTTAAGAAAAAGCTACTAATTATATAATAAAGAAGATTATGACTATTTCTATGGCAACTTTTATAATAATCTACGATATTGAACTTCTACATGAAGCACATTCTACAAGCAGCCAGTTCTCTTTTTTTTTATTGCTTTCTTTTCCCTGATTTATTTATTTATTTGCTTATTTTGTTTTCTCACCAGAGATTGCTGTGACAAGACGGAAGTGTTAAGGAAATCATGTAGAACTGATAGGATTGGACATTCATAATCCTAGTAAGCTGCCCAAAAACGAATACTTTAAGGATCATATTATGAGAGTAATAATGTCAACAAAGAAACAAATCAAAGACTTCGATGAACAGCAAACAAAATTGTCCTCCAGGCCTGTCAATAAATCAACATTTTTCAAGAGTCATAATCTCATGCTCAAAATTTAAAAATGGACAAAAGACAATTTGATGAAGATAAAGGTCAACAAATAAAACTATTCATAAGCAAGTAAAGTGATATAAATACAACTCCAAACAATTTCCATTATCTATTACATTCTTAATTCAAAATATGACAAATGAAGGCAAAGGAAATCACACGCAACTTTAATAATCATATAGTTAAAGTCTAGAAAGCTAAAACTATATTTAGATAACCTACCATAAACAGGCAATTATATCTTCCACAAAAGAAGAAGATGCAAACATCCTCTTCTCACAGGTTAGCAAAAGCAACAAAAGATGAGATACTATAATGCCATATGAAGCAAAATCTCTAGAATCTAAATAGCAAAAAATCAACATAACATGATCACATAAAAGGAAGATATAATCATAAATAAATCACCTTTAGGCCAAACTTTTTTCAAAAATTCTTCGGTACAGTCTAAAAAGCCATAAAAGACCAACGCCTCTTTCTTTGTTGGGGGAAAGGACTTGGATTCATAAAAAGAATCTGACCAAAGAACATCACTAGACTTGACCTTCCCAAGGAGGATCCTGAATAGATCTCGTAGCTTCAAATAGCTCTTCAAATGAACCAAGAGATAATGTATTTGAGTCAGGGTTAAGAATTATTTTACGACTTTTCTTCCCTTTATATCTTTTGATGGGGTACTTGGAATGCTGGGAAAAAGCCCCACATGGGCACTATAAGCACACCCAACAATAATGGAAGTGAGAGAAAGTCCCTCAAAACATCCTAAACACTTGCAATAGAAATGTTTCCCTTTTTCTCCATACCTAACCAATACTTCCTTCTCAAACCCATATAGTGAATTACAATACTTGGATTCATGATTTCCACAAAGAAGGAATACCCAACTAATCAAATCTAAAAGTCTCATATGTTCCAATAATTATCCAAATCTACTCATCTATTCAGGTGCAAGTTATACGAAGATATTATCTGCAGCAATTACCCAAAATGAAACCTCAAGATTTCATTCATAAACCACAGGGAGAAACTAAAGCAATCAAAGGCTAAAATTCTGCTTACAACCTAGTTTCTTTCCAAACTCAACCACCCAATCATTCACGACCCATTTTGTTCCAAGGGGGGAGGGAACATAACTAAGAGGACAATAAATAACATCCATACGAAAGGAGCAAACTGAACTCTAACAATAAGCAACAACAACAATGTGCAAACAGGAAGAGGGATGGGGGAACAACCAAATTGAACATAATTTTTGACCGAATGCATGATGAGAATTTCATTGCAGAAAGAAGGAGGGGAAGAAACAGACAACCATATGAAAGGAGCAAATTAACTTTCACGAATCAGTTATTCAAACCAATGTGCAAGCAGAAGAAAACAACACAATTAAATAGGAACCAAAAAACAGTAATTTTAAAATAATAAGAAAAAGCCTAACCAGCAATAGAGGAAGGCTTGAGAAGGCAGCGTAGTGTAATAAATTGGACCAGAGGCGACGCTGAGAGAAACATTGGCGAACAGAGGAGGAGAGGCGATTGATGAAGGAACGACAGGCTTGGATAGCGACGAGAGGTTGGAATTGGGTGGATGCGGTGGAGCTGGTGGATTGGACATTTGAGATAGGGAATTTTGATACAATACCAACTTCGTGAAAAAGAGTTAATGGAAAAAACCAGACGAAATCAGTCCCATGTGGAAGGGGGCGCCTTTTTAGTCCATATTTTCGTCTTGACCTTTAATTAGTACTTAATTTTATTATTATTAGTTCGTTCTTAGACGAGATTTTACAAAAAAGTGATTTCTATTTTGAGTCCCTAAGCGTCGCATGACCTTTAGCAACACTATCTCAGGACTCGGTGCTGGTGGAGACAGCATTGAGTTGATGATGTGAAACAGAGACAACAATGTCTCTAGGAGAGAAAAGACGATAGAAAGGAAGCGAAAGTCCGATGCTTAAAAGACGATGTGGTGGTGAGGCAGAAAAAACAAAAGAATGATAGGATGCAAAATGACGAAAAAGGACCTAGCAACAACAATAATGTCCAAAAAGGATGCCAGACGAAAACACGCTTAGTGCATGCATTAGACACTTTTCTATTAGTAAGGATACATAATCAACTGTGTAATTCTCATATATATGATGCAAGATCGTTTTAAAAATCTAGTACGTGTAAAGGTTTATAGGACTGTTACTGAACCGATCTGGGCCATCCCATAAAATCTTTGTGAAAGGGCAACTGGTGGAGCTTCTAGGATCAAATCTCACGAGTAGAACATGAACAACTTGGTCATTTACTCGGCTTGAACTCGAGTTGACCGAGTTCGAGTAGTTCGATTGAATCCAGCGAGTCGAGTTCGAGTATCATTTTTCCAAACTCGAAGATTCATCGAGCCTTATCGAGCATGCAATGATTTAATAATTGTAAATTTATTTATTATGTTTTTACTATTTTAGGTATGAAAGTTATAAAATTTACTAGAATGTCCTCAAGTATGTTTGCAAGTGCCAAAAAAAAAAATGTGTGCTTGTCAAGCTCGAGTAAGATTTCACTACTTCAAGTTTCCACAACAAAATTTTCTACTCAATGTAGCTCGAGACGAGCACCGATGGCTGTCGAGCTCAAGCTCGAGCAGCACCTATGGCTGTCGAGCTCAAGCTCGAGCAGCACCTATGGCTGTCGAGCTTGACTCAACTCGATTAAACCCCTAAAGGTTTTCATAACATTTTCAACAAAATTTTGTTATTAGTTCGTTCTATAAGCTACAGAGAAACTTTTAATTCTTGACATGGGCTTTCAAAAAGTGGCACACCCAACTCAGTGCTGCTTGAGCTCAAGCTCGAAGATTGTGCTACTCGAATTCGATTCGACTCAATTACATCCCTTCTATTGCATTTTCAACAAAATTTTGTTATTAGATCGTTCTATAAGCTACAAAGTAACTTCTAATTCTTGACATAGGCTTTCGAAAAAGTGACATACCCAACTCATAATTATCATAGCTCAACAACTAATTTAGTCCTTTCAAAGCTATTTGTGACATTGTACAGCCACTTGGCTCGAGTTCAGTCCATCCCGACTCTTATGCCCAGTTTTTTGGGAGAACGAAATGGAGAGAAAACAAAAAGGAATAAAAAGAATAGTTAACCAATTCCCTTGTTTGGGAATAAGAGGGAAAAGAAAAGAAGAAATAGGAAAAAGAAAAGAAAAGATACCTAATCAATTTCCTTTGTTTGGAAGTTAAAAAGAGAAAAGAACTGAAAGGAAATGATAAAAAAAATTCACCCCCATTATCCTCCAAAAACTTTCCTCTAACTTTTAGGAGAAAATAAAAGGAAAGATATGTTAACTTTCCCTTCCCTTCTTTTCATTTTTTTGACTCTTCTTCTCACTCCTTTTCTTTTCTTTTCTATCTTTCTTTTCTATCTCAATTCTCGAGTTTGAGACCAAATTTGAGCAACTTTGACTTTCTGAAAAGGTAATTAAGTCAAACTCAACTCGCAACCCAATTTAAACATTTTTAATTATCCACAATTATTAAACGCAAGACGATTATATCATGTTATATTCTATTTTTTTTAACAAAAAATGAAGATTATGTCCTCTACTATTGTTAATTGTAATACCTAAAGATATGGAACAACCACTCGAATAATAAGCTATAGAACAAGTAAGTAGGTCTAAGCTCTAAGCTCTGACATTCCGTTTTGCATAATTGAGTTTCATCAAGCTAAAAACACAAGGCTCAAGTTCATTTAACAATAAATATTTTCTGCTCAGATAAAGCTCAATTACTCTTGCATTCGGCTCAATTCCTACGGAATAATGATCAACTTTTACATTCTCCTTGAACTTGGTGCCCGGAATGAATCAGGATTCACTTGCAGTGTTTGAAGAAAATTACATCCGTAATCAAGTAACACTTCCACAGCAATACCTCATACTGTTGCATCAAAACTTTCCCGTCCAACATTATTAGCCTGGAGAGGATTATAACTCATCCTTGCTTGCAGTGTCATCTCCCATTAACTCATCAAGAGAGAATTCATCTTCCTCAATGATTTGTCCATCTTCCCCATCCCATGGTTCAGTTTTTTCAATCGAAGGAGTGGCTCCAAGAGGGAGGTTGCCCTTTCCACCAAGTCCAGCTTCTCTTACAAACTCTCTGGGAGAATAAATAGGCAGGGTTATTCTTCACTGGCTCCACAAAAATGTACAAGATTAAACGTAAACAAAAACTTACATAATCTGGTCTCGTCCAAATGCACTCTTGAGTGGAGCATAAGCTCCTTTCTTCACATTAAGAGCTACTAAAGCTGGGTATCCATAACCACCAACACCTATGTGCTTTTCAAGATCAGGCTGCTTACCAGCAGCTGCCCACACAAAACTGCATCATTTTCCAAATCTTTATGTCAGTATGATTTATGCTTGGTACCCATAGTCGTCTGATTCCAGGAAATAAAGGAAAAGAATTTGTTTGATCGTACCTGTATGGGCTTCTTTTGAACTTCTCAGCTATTGATAACAACATCTCGAGGTACTTGTTCCTTCCTTCTGCCTTGGAGTCTAATATGTCAGGCAGGAAAGCAACAAAACATATGGCCGCAGAACCACACTTTTCTTCCATGACATCCTGTTACAATAATTAACTCAACTTGAGAATTACATAATTTCACACTTGTAATTTTCCCTTGCATGCTGTTTTTCTGTTTTCTCTTCCTTCTTTTTATTTTTTTGGGGGTTGGGGAGAGTAGGATAAAAGAGGCGCCTTTTTTTTTTTTTTTGGGGGGGGGGGGGGGGGGGGGG